>CAJUYI010006868.1:0-13031 GCA_910591695.1 Galerucella pusilla
TACTGGAACCAACATATCCAAGTGTTTTTCAATAAAATCTGCTCCTTCAACTTCGCTCTGAATTAGCCACTCTAAGCCGTTGTCGCCAGCGCACCGAAGTACTATTTTCTCAAATTTGTCCATATTATATTTTATAAATAATTTTTCACGTTTACACAGAAAAATAATTCCTAATATTTGCCAAGACCCCCCTCCCCTCTAAGTGAGATTTGGAAAGAATTAGCTTGATCCCCTCCCCCCTAGAATACCTAACGTAATTAATGGACGCCCCCTTAGGTCCACCAGTCCCTTCTCTCCGCCTAGGATGGGGCTATCTCCTATCTCAAGTTTGGAGAATGTTACAGAACATACATAGCCTTTGTATGGAAAAGAGTAAATTCAGATAGGTAGTTGTATTATTTGTTGTATTATTATAGTGTTTTATTTAATTAATCCCTTTTCAATCTCACACTAGCTTATTCACAAATTGTTTAGAAAGGTTCTTTTTAAATGTAAATTGGCATATTATTATTTTGATGGAAATAATATGTAATAGGAACTAATTTATGAAACAGCAATGCATCTAAAACATTCGGAGAAGATTGTTGAAAATACTTGTCCAAACTTGTGAGTTATTAACAAAAAAAGCAGCCAACAAGTTATAAGAGATGTTCAAAATTTGGTCCATTCACGTTTATACATAATTTGAAACGTTTATCATTGAAAATCGCATGCCTTGGGAATGCTGGCGGAAATAATTGCTGTAGCTGCATGGATTCTTTCTATTTTTTTGTTAATAAAATCATAAGTTTGGACAAATATTCTCAACAATCTTCTCCGAATGTTTTAGATATATTGCTGTTTCATAAATTAGTTCCTGTTACATATTCTAACCATAAGTAAGGGGGCGTCCATTAAATACGTGAGGTGTTCTAGGGGGGGGAGGGGGTCAAGCTAAATCGTTCCAAATCTCACTTAAGGGGGAGGGGTGGTCTTGGCAAATATCATGTAATTATTTTTCTCGCAGAAAACGATGTGAAGTTGTGTTTTAAAAAAAATTACGTTAATATTCACAAATACTAGTCTTTGCTAGTCTTCAATAAAAGTAGGTAATAGAACAAGCTTTTTTTCTCTCAATAATCCAACACGTTTACAGTCCTCGCGTGAGATTATGGGAGGGGGGGGGGAGTTGAGGAAAATCTCACGATATCTCACCAGGGGGGGAGAGGGGGTCGAAAAATTCTCATAAACGCCTCACGTAATTAATGGACGCCCCCTAAGTAGTCTGGTAGTTATTGAAAAAAAATACAAAAAATATGTTTCTTTATTTCATTATCAAAAAGTGATTTTGCAGACTCCATGAAAACATCAAATATCTTGGAAACTACAATTTTTTTTATATGTGAAGGTTATACGTTTTTCATGTGAAAACCATTAAGGAATACAGAATTAAATAAAAATTGCTTCAAATGCCAGTGGCGCAAAAAATGGGAGGTGAAAGGTGACATAGGACCACTGGATCAAGAATTGAAAAATGTTTTTCCATCAAAATATGCCCTTTTACATTTAAAAACATCCTGCCAAATGTCAAATCAATTTATTCGTCCATTTTAAAATTATCAAATTAAAACATTTAAATTTTCATAACTTCAACACCCCGTATTTCGAAAAGTAAGTTAGCTGGACCCCTCAATCTTCACATCATTTGGCCCTATTTTACCAGAGGTATCTCCATACAAACGTTGAAAGTGTCATTTGAAAACACCCTGTTTAACAGCATCAACTTTACATCTTTAGTGTTCAGTATCTTTATTAATAATAAATCAAATCATTTATATTCATTATTTATAAACCTACTGATAGTTTGGCAAAATACTCAAACATCCTTCAAACGGAAATTTACGTCGTAGGAAAGTGTGTTCAGTTGAATGAATTTCAGGTTCTATTTTCAGGTTTATTCTTATTTTTGTGTATCTCATTTTGTCTCTTTTGGTGACACTCCTGACTCTTCTGAGATACTTCATTCTACAGCCTGAAGAGTCAATGCGCTCTGATTTACCCGCGTAACATTAGAAAGTTTCGAAATTTGGAGGACAGACTGATTTAAAGTTGCGAGTCCGTTTCTCAGTGCAAAATGTATGTTTAAAGCGAAGATTTATGTACAGCAATTAGCCAACTATATTTCATATATTGTCGAAATTACCTTTAACTAAACTTGTTTGAATTACTATAAAATACAATGTAGAACACATTATGTATTATTCAGTAGACCACATCAAGAGAGATATCGAACGTCGCTCATACGTCTCGATTGCTAAGATGGACAACTTATTTCAGAAGGGTCAGACGAGTAGGCGATAACATTTGCATTTTTAGTAATAATCTTGAATGTATATTTTGCTATTTTGTATAGTTTGTCTCAAAGTACTTATATCGTCTTAGCTTTTGCCTGCAATCATAAAATTAATGGGCCAATTGCAATAAATCATATTGTCAATAGCTGCTGTAGATAGATCGCCAGTGGCGGACTATTTAAAATTATTTTAAGAAGGATCAAATTCACAAATATCTTCCTTTGTATTTTTGTTATACATCCTTTGGTTTTTATTTAATATGTGAAGACCATTTTTCTAAACTAGTTTCTTTTTCCTCCTAAATGAGAGATTATCAAATACTATTTAGTTAAATAAACTATAACCAGGTAAAAAACAATATCCAACTTTATTATGGTTTAATATTATTCTAAATATAATTTTGTGTCACTCTCAGACTTATCATTAAGATCAGTTACAATAGAATCTATATTATTTTGAATATGAATGTATGAATCTTCAATTTTCCTAACATGCGGTACAGAACTTTTCCAGCTTTGAATGGAATGAGATTGAAAATGACTACGTTTTTTTCCTCCACTCAATTTTTCACTGTTAATAATATGCTTTATAGAGGATATTGGTGTCTTTGTAAATAAGCAGACTTCTTTTAAAGCTTCTTGTTTAATGAATGCTCTACTTACAAAACAATCATATGCGCTTTTCACGATTTGCTTTGCATCTAATGACAAGTGTCTTCGACGCAACATTGCGAAAAAAATTGATGATAACTTATAATACTCGTGTAGAAAACTCTTTGCAAACGTACGCTGAAACGGAATATTTAATACTGCCAAATGAATTCAATGCAGCCATCATACACCCGTTAAAAAACTCATTGGCCCGCCCTTGTCTTGTCACTCGGTATAAGCAACACTAGTTAGTTGCAGTAGTACGGAGGTTAGGTGACTATTTGGAGCTTTACCGTTTTTATTTGTTCGTATAACTTCTGTTAGGTCTTCCTTCATCTTTTTTTGATCTATCAGGTAGTCGTTAGTTATTATTTCTTTTTTTTGTTTGTTCTTTCTGTTAGCAATTCTCCATTTTGTATATGATACTTGTCGTGTCCGGTTTTTTCTTGTCGTAAGGCGTTCATTGTTTTGTTCGTTTTGCTGTCACTCTCCATTTTTGACTCCAAATTCTATCTGTTTTCTTTTCAGCCTGCAGTACTAGTTCTTTTACTGTTTTTCCAAATAATTCATAATTTTTTTTAAAACTGTTATTCGAGTACATACTCTCCACATCTTCTTAAATTTTATTTGGTTATTTATTTCTTCTGTTCACCAAGCGGCTTGTTTCTTATAGTTGTTCCTTTTACCACATGTTTCTTAAGCAGTTTCTAATATAATACTTTTGAAATAATTCCACCTTGTCTCCAGATTGGTAATAGTGAATTTTTCTGCTGTTAACTTGTTTGATAAAATAATATTTAAACTTCCCTCCTGAGATTCTCAACGGATGGCATTATTATGCTTAAAAAAAGAATACATTATACTATAAGAGATAAGGTTTACGTCCTATATTTTCACTAAAAAGCTTCGTCAAAAAAATTACTAGTTGTATTGAGGTCTATTATTTGATAGTATCGGCATATTTTGGACCAAATAATTTGCCCTAATAGTTATATAAATCGACCAGTAAAAAAATTTTGTTATTACTACAAAAGGACATTTTTTTAAAAGAAAATAGTTGTTTTCAAATAAAAAATTCACATCATTATTATTTTATAAAATTATATATTTATGTTGGACCAAAATTTCGTTCATAGTCTACATCGATTCCAGACTTCTTAAAAATGTTCTATTAGCATCACGTGAATAATACAGAAAGTTAAAAGTAGATCAACCTACACTTGTAGATGCTTTATATTTTAAAAATACCGAATGCTTTCACTTAATTTCGTTTAGACACTAATTTAAACCGAATTATTCTATAGGTTTGGTATCTGAATTAACTGAAACTGTTTTCAATGTATCGAAATCTAAAACTAAATTAGTTCGAGACGAACGTTTTAAACATCTGAATTAAGATTCAGGTGTTTATTAATTCAAAAACTTGTTAGAGTTCATATAATAACCTTTCGAAAAAGAAGATAGCATTTACTTTCTTGTTAACAACTCAAAAACTGATGTAAACGGTAATAGTATAATACTATTTCTTGTAGTCTTTGAAAATCAAAGAACAACGACCGTTCACTTAGTAGCAACAACTACTTCCCAGGCTATATGGCACGAAGGACATTGAATTACTCTTCAAAGTTAAACGGCGTTGGTATGTCTGCAAGATAGAACCAACCATTTTATTTTGCAATTCGAAAGGACAATATCACTGATAGACCGGTAAGGTAGATAACATCTGCCCAGAAGCTCTGAGTCGAGTCTGAGTGCATAATTCTGGACTGGAGAAATCATTGATATCGCACAGACTCTGTAAGGCGTTATAATAGTATTATACTATAACCTTTGACATCTATTGATTACACACTTTACTAAAATGCCAATTTATTTGCAGAAAACTGTAAATATAGTAGATAGATAACTCAATAGCAATTAATATTTAGCAATTTTGAAAAAAGATCCTTAAAAATGAAAAAAAGTTCCCATGGGTTTTTCTCATTTTCTGCTTGCAAAAATCTCAATTACGTTAAAAGGTATAGAAACGGGTTAAAATGAGTAGTTAAATAACAATTTCTTAGAAATCATTAAAAATAAAGCTTGGAGCACGTTGCTTTACAATGCAGTGATTATTATTTATTCATTAACGGCAGGTTTTTATTTCCTGTTGTGATTTTAAAAATGTATTTGTTACTTATACATAAACCGTTAAATGTTAAGTCTTCAAAAGGTTCCTGTGTTATTTAAACACAGGTGTGTTTATTTTGTACCGTGTTTGGCGTACTAACAGTTGACATTGAGCACTGCTGGTTTTAGTGATGTACCGGATATATATTATTTAATTTATAACAATTTTTGTATATTATATACGGAGTGTTTTGTTGGGAAAGGGAAATAATTAACCTAACTGATTCACTCAACTAGCAAAAAATCCAGGACTGGACTAACAAAAAAAGATTGGTTTTATGGGTTGGTTTCTATTTTCAATTGAAGTTTTTGTCCATGTATTTACTAACATTTAATTATTATTTATTGACTACATTAACAAATATTGCTATTTCATTAATTGTTCAAAACGATTACCTTCAGCTTCCATACTATTTCTATACATTTTTCCTTTTGGCTAGTAATCTCCCTCAGCAAAAATTTATTAAGGGCAATGCATGGTCTCAAACCAGAAATGCAACAATCCGGTCTCGAAATTTCCAAGCCATATACGATTATTACAAGAAAATATGAATCTTACCCAAGAGCACCGAATAAATGCCTTATTTTTTAACAAGATCGAACATTTTTATGAAAAATATTTAGCTGACTAAAATATCTAGCATTATTAGGCCAAGCAATAGGTAAACATATAATAGTTATTTATGTATTAAGATTATTAAGAGCGAAAATGAGTTATTATTGTTCGAAAGCAAGGGTTAACTTATTTGCTTGAGAACAATAATTCCACTTCTTATTTCAAGTACCTACCTGTCAAATACTTCATAAAATTTTAAACGTATAATTATTATTGTCAATACTGTCAATGTACTTCTTCTTATTCTACAATCAGAAAGGCATCAGCTAGCAGGGCCACCCGGCCAGTATCTGCAAAATATTCAGAACGTGGCACAACAATTAAGCACAAAAACACAAAAAAATTAATACGGTAACATCTCAATCACACTAATTAATTATTTAAAACGCTAAGATCGTAACAAAACAGCGATTTATTAGATTGTAAAAGATTTTCAGAAGACAAAAACACTCCCTAGTCAGGTTGTTCTATGATGTCACTGTCACAATTATGTTAGTAGTATCGGTTGTTATGGGCAACGAGTGTTTTGCAATTTTTTACGCTCGGCGAGCGTAAAGTAACTCTCCTCAAGAAACGACAACTTTTCGTTGTAAATGGCAAGCGGAAAGCCTACTTTTCAATGTAATTGTAGAAAAAAGACATTACGTAGTATAATTTTTATATTATGAACACGCTATTGTTTTTTAGTAATGTATTATAAACGAAAACGAAACAAAAAAAACACAATGGTATGTATAGATAAATCGTAGGTAAATAAAATGCGAACAAAATGAATAGGAACCGAGGAAATTTGGGAAAACCGGAAAATGAGTCATTTTTTGAAAATAATATTTTCGTCATTTTTCAATGTAAGAGCTGAAACTTGGTACAAAGGAACTTCTTCATTTAAACCTTGATTTAAACTCGAGTTTAAACTTTATATGTGCGAAGAGCAGACGCTAGGCGATGGTTACTTTGATCACTTTGATCACAATTGCAATTGTAATTTTTTGATGCGATAATTTGCAACGTGACTGGATGCGTTATCGATTGCTCGATTTTAAATTTTTTTAAAGGTTTTGTAAAGTATATTTTTGCGCGATCGATCTTTTTTGTTTATTTACACATTTACAGCATCGGTTGTCAGGACGGTAGGTTGTGTTTACTGGTTTCTGAGTCTAACACGTCGGTAAGTGATTTACTTATCGTTCAGACGTCGGTAAGTAAATTACTTACCGACGTCTTGGCCCTACATACATTTAAGTGATCCTAAATAATATATTACTTCATTCATTACACAAAAGGAACAAAAAAAATAAGAAGATTTATATTTTTTCAATGAACAGAAGCGAACAGAACAATATAAAAAGTAATAAATAGCATAGAAACAAAATGCAAATTATAATTTAAACTGATCGAGAAGTATAAATGTCACTTTTGACATTTCGTTCATTTCGAAGAAATTTAAATTATTTTATTCGAAATTTATTTCACTACGATCGCGCAAAAAATGGTATAAGCATCTCGAACGTTAAGGGTAATACCGGTCTCCAGCAAAATTGGAGGCTACGCTACGCTCAGCCTCCAAACATTGCTGTCGACCGGTACACAACCCTTACCGTTCTTAATACTTAATATACTATTGAGGAGCAACAAAACGTATATTTTCAATTTGTTATAAAATATTGTGAAGTCGTGTACACCCGATATATTTGTTTTATAAGTTTTTAATAATCTCTCATTTAAGATGAAAAATATTTGGAAAAAGAAGTTTAGATAAATGGTTTTCACATATTTAATAAAAAACAAAGGATGTATGTTGAAAATACAAAAATATTGATATTTGGTAATTTGATCCTTTTCAAAATAATAGTCCGCCACTGGCGATCTCCTCTGCAGCAGCTATTGGACATATGATTTATTGCAATTGGCCCATTAACTTCATGATTGCAGGTAAAAGTGAAGACGATATACCTTGGGACAAACTATACGAAAATACTCGAGGTTCAAAAAATATTTTAACTGTCTAATAAAAGAAGTGATACGCGAGGTGATACGCCAATAGATTACGATTGCTTTATGATTTGAATACTCTCTCGTTCATAAAAATAGACTGTACATATGGTAAATTCATGGTTCACCGCCAGATCGGCAACCTTGCTATGTTCGTTTTCATCAGACAATTTTAACCAATTCACCAGTGCTAATAATCTGTTAGTTGTAAAAAGTTTTTATAATGACAACATAAGTTATTTGTGCAAATTTTAGCATATCTTAGTCACATTATTGTGCATACGAAGCAACTTGTTTTTTCTTTAAAGATGATCTGCATATTTTTTTCTGGAAATTGTTTACATTAATATACATTGACATGGCATAATTGTTGCTAAGAAGGAATCAACATTGATTCATATTTCCAAAAATAAACAAAACAAATTAAATCATACAATAATATATTACATACTTCGGAAACATTTCAGGCAGTATATCAAATAAAAAAATATCAAATAAAAAACAACGTTTCCACTGTATTAGCATTTTTTAATTTGAAAGCGAAAAACAAGGTAATGCACAAGTCAAGTATTTTTAAGTACTTATTAGGATATCTTAGCCTTTTATTTTTAGTTGTCTGTGTTACTAAACCTTAAAAAAAATTGGATCGGAAATGTAGTGCAAGGTTAAATTCTATATTTTACTAGCCTAAAAGTTTTGAACTATTTTTAAATGGTGCCCAAATTGTTTACCCTCAGCTAAAATACAATTAGAAAGACCGCAAGTCTTCTCGAACCTTCTCTATAACTTCCAGAGTTATTTGTGCAATCTCAATACGTATCCTCTCTTTGGATTCATTGATATTTTGTGGTCTATTTTGGCACACTTTACTTTTCAAGTCAAATCAGATGACCTAGGCGGCCATTCTCTTGCTCTTCTTCGACCTATCCACCGATCTGGAAAGACGTTGTTCAAATAGTTGCGCACTAAGACAGCATAGTGTGGAGGTGCACCATTTTGCAGCAGCCATAAATCATTTTTGTTAGGGAACAACCAGTTCAATTCGGGAAGCAAGAGCTGAATGTTCAGGACCTGTTAAGGTTTCTTCGAAAAATTATGGTCCAATAATCCTATTATCTATTATTTCCGTCAAAAACAACAAATTTCTCTGGGTTTTGGATACGGTACACTTGCATCCAATGTGAATTTTCTGTAGCCCAGTACCGATAAGTTTGACGATTGACACGGCCGTTTAGTAGAAATAGCTTCATTCATAGAAAACCTTTTTTTTTAAATCTCTATTATTTTGGTCCATTATAATTTCACATATTCTAATTCCTCTATCAAAATAATCTTACATAAGCTCTTGTACTCAAGTTACTTCGAAGGGATGCCACTTTTCCTTCTTTTTCTTTCTCTTTCCCAGTTTCAAAAGCCTCCATTTAAGTTGGTGTTCCTTAGTTAGCCAGTTCCCGACTTCCCCTCTTATGTAATCCTTTGTGATTCCAGTAAACGGTTCCGGACCTGTGAAGGCTCCTTTAGAGCCTTCTTTAGCTAGCTGGTCTGCCATTGCATTCCCTGTAAATCCCCTCATGTGTCGGCACCCATATTAGAGACCCTTTGTTGTCTCTTGCCAGCATGTCACCTAATGCTACTTGCCCTGGTAGGATGGGGATTATATTGAAATGCGAACAGAACATCTAGTTGTTTGTTTTCAGATATTGGTTTTCTACTACCTTTGGGGAGATCTTTGACATGACCTGTTTCTCTGAATTTTTTCTCAATTTATTCCTTTCATTTGCATCATACTGTATTATATTGAGCCATTGCATTGAGTTAATATCTTACCATGTTCTTCTAATCTGTCCTGTGCTAAGAATCCACGTTTCATCGAAAACCTGTATTTTTAGTAGATGGTTTACCTTTTTTTCTTCGGAATAGATTATAAGAAACTGTGACCTTGATTAAAAATTTATTTAGTTTGTTTAAAATTGCAACCAATTTTATTACCTCCAGTTAATAATGGTTCTTTTGCTACATTTTACATCAGGCATTTCTTTTTGCCCTACATTTTTTGCATTAGTTATAAACTACATAGAATAAGATCTATAGTCTGTTTTTTATTCAATAAATTTGAATTATGAAAATTAAACTGTATTTTCTTTAATTAATTTAATTTAATAAAAATGAAAATGTAACTTGTTAATAGTCCTAAACGAATGAATTTTATTACAACTGTAATCTTGACAGAATCTAATTAAATAACCAAAATGAACTAATATCGTAATCTCCGCCACTGCCGCAATGTTTATCATTTAGCTGGCAGATTTATTACCATATTGTATTTTGAGCTGAAACAGGGATGTATAGATAACCAATACAGACACCTACTTGTTTTGCATTAGAATTTTAGTATTTTCTTGTAAAATTCTTAGGATCACTCTGTAAGAGATAATTTTCTATTTGAATATTTAATGAGGCTACTGTGCTATCATACATTAAGAAATAAACTATAGTCTTTATTTCAGTATCTTTCTCGGATTGAATTATTTTGAATTCGGCTTTATTAGGAGCATTTTTTTGTTGTTTTCCCCACAATTTAGGAATATCCCAACGCCTCTGCAGTCAGTTAATTGGGTAGCCGACTAAATCGCTTTAAACATTTTACATTTTACTACGACATAAAATTTTTAACGATTGAATTGTTTCAATCCCTACAATGTGAAACTATTCTCTGGAATTTTTAATTATATTTTATAAAAAATTTTAAATTGTTTCGAACATATTTTTGGAAAAAAATTAAAATATTGACAAGTAGCGTTGATTATCCCCGCTACACACCAGCCAGGTTTGCAATTTTGTGTTGGGGTATAACAGGAGTGGTATAGGACAAGTTTTCAGCTTGCCTCAAATACCTACCCAAAAATTGGTGCCAGCTCTTGAGCTAACATGGCTATAGTGAGAAATAGTATATTATACACCAAGGTGGTGAAGACTATTATTATTGTCCGAGCACCGAGATTATTTCGCGAGGGGCTTTGCGCCGAGCGGAATAAGGTGCAGGTTTATAAATGTCTGCACAACCATGGTGTATATACAAGTTTTTCCACTACTAGCCAAATTTTAAACAATAATTAAAAATAATTCATAAACGCCCCACGAGAAGCGTTTACTCCGTCGTCTGACTGACAAGTACACTGTCAGTTTTCGATATATTATGAACGTACTCGTTATGTCATCAGCATGTCATCAGTCATTTTGGGTTGAGCGCGAATTTTAAACTAATGGCATTTTTATTCAAATAATTTTATCTTGGTAGGTCGTTTCGAGCAGCAAATATACAGGGTGGGGCAATCTTCTGACATCGGAGGATTACATTGTTGTGGTGAGAGATAGAACTTTATAGTTTCGTGTGAGCTAATACAGTTACTGAGAGCACATTTTGAAAATACTTTCGATTCTACAGGGTGTTCCAAAACCACGTAGCAGCACACACTTACATTTTTTTAAATGGAACGTACTATATTTTGTTTAAGAATCGAAAAGATCTCACCGAGAGCGTTACAAAAATATAGCACTCTAATATATTATAAGGGTGTTTTACAGAGATATGGCCAATTATTAGCAAAAAAGACCTCCTCTAACACTCTGCAGAACTGTAAATTAAAATAAATCAACAGGTCTTTGTGTTCAAATGTCATACACACATCATTGGCTGTGCTCAGTATTAATTACTTTTTTCATCTGTGGCTTCTTTAATACAGGGTGAAACAAAACGCAAATCAAGCAATATCTCAAAATGTTTAAATGTTTAAACAAAGTGTTTAAATCACCCTATAAGTCTTTTTACAATTTGTTAGTACAATTAATAAACTTTCAAACGATGTAGTAAACTTGGGGCATTAGTTAATGGAAAATCGTAGATATTTTATGATAATGGTCAAAAACAAGTATTTTACATACACAAATTAAATGGTATTAAATTTTTACATGCACCATCTTGTGAATTTTAACATTTCTAAGGCATAAATTCTAATTGTAATTTTGGGTGCATCTAAACTAAAATATCTTTGACTTCTACTCTTACCATTAGAGGAAGGAAAGAAGGAATTATGTTGGAAGAATTTTGTTTACTGTAAGTAGGCTAATGTCATTATAGTAGGCACTAATAAATATAAAAGCAGTTTGTAGTCTTTACGAAATAATTACTCAAGTCACCACAAACAGTATATCTTAGTCTCGATCTTAGTTATGTAAAATGCAAGCTTGTAATTCATTTTCCAACTTTTTCTATTTTTGAAAAACTAACAATTATGAAAACCAACATAATAAGAACACTCACATTTACAGAAATGAACATTGACATTCTATAAAAAGTATAGTAGTTTATGCTAAGTGTTCAAAATGGAGATCATTTACTTCCATACAATTCATTTCAAAAACGAGGATCTTACTCTTTCCAACATAGCTGGAGTTATTGTGGAAAATGCGTTACGTTTGATACACAAGTTGCTTGATGTATCCCCATAAAAAGATATCCATCGGTGTGAGATCTGGAGATCGAGGAGGCCACGAAATTGGTCCACCACGTCCTATCCACCTGTCAGTAAAATTTCTGATATACAGATGCTCCATCTTGTTGGAACCACAAGTTAACTATTTTGTTTGAATCAACTTCCTAAACACAAACGAAGAATACAGCAATAATTCTTTGACATTTATTAGTAGATACTATTTTGATAGTAGCCCACTTGATATAATCAAAAATATGGCTTGATTATGTTTCGCCCATTGTCAAACAAGCCATAATAACAATTCTTGAAAGTGAAACATGAATAAATATGAAATTTTTGGTAATTCCAGGTAGATACCTACTATACGGTATTAGCAAACATTTTATTTCATTGATTAGATATTGTAGATGCATCCAAAATTACGATTAAAATATATGCCTTAGAAATGTTAAAATTTACAAGAGGTTGCATGTAAAAATGTAATACCATTTAATTTGTGTATGTAAAATACTTGTTTTTGACCATTATCATAAAATATCTACGATTTTCCATTAACTAATGCCCTAAGTTTACTACATCGTTTGAAAGTTTATTAATTGTACTAACAAATTGTAAAAAGACTTATAAGGTGATTCATTTAAAAATTTTGAGATATTGCTTGATTTGCGTTTTGTTTCACCGTGTATTAAAGAAGCCACCGATGAAAAAAGTAATAAATACTGAGCACAGCCAATGATGTGTGTATGACATTTGAACACAAAGACCTGTTGATTTATTT
>CAJUYI010006869.1:0-13030 GCA_910591695.1 Galerucella pusilla
TTTTTTTTTTGTTGACGTTTGTTTTAACGGTGTTGAAAATAACGTACAGTTTTCCGGAATTCAAGATCATCAAATCCATTATTCATCTGTCCATAAATAATAAAATTCATGTTTATAGAAGGTGTAACTCATTTTCCAAAAATGTGCCCTTATCAAACAGAACAATGTTTTTACAGGAGGTACCAAGGTTGATGAGCTTGATAGAAAAGTAGGTCAAACGGCTTGCTATTTGATTGGTATGGAAATATCCGAATAATACGATTGATCGATACAGTATGTTCATAAATATTTCACAAACTCATTTTTATGCAAGTAGATTTTAATTTTGTACCAAACACTGCTGTTTCTAATTAGAGAATTGGTAAAACCTCCAAACAATGAGTGAAAGATATAATTTTTTTTTCTCTTCCATAGCCATATTATTTTTTACACGTACGAGCCATGCATTATACAGTGTAGAAACCACTTATGGAATAAAATTCTTTATGTCATACTAGTTCATTATTGTGTTTGTATTGCTTAGTTACCAACTATCTAATGTCGTACTTTATGGCTCACGCGGGCATAAAGAGAAATAATTTTTTGTTCAACCTATTTAATAACCATGTCGTAAGCTTCTTTGGACTTTTTTGGCAACATATTTACAGTTGCTTTCTTTCTACTAAATAATGGAATGGTCAATTATGAATTATACAGGGTGAAATTTTAAAATTAATAATTTATTACACTTGATATAGATACTTTTTTAAATTAGCTAAATATGGATTTATCAAAAATCTAAACTAACTAATTATTAAACGTATTTGTATATTAAGCAAAACCTGCTACGCCCATGAATTTTATCATAAATACCTAAAAATTGTCTAAAAACGCCAATAATTAGACAAAATCGGTAAATATTGTGGATTTTTTTAAATCGGTGAATAATGTGGATTGTTTTCTATTCTGTCAGTTGTTGATGTGTTCACAGTTTATACTGAAAAAGTAAAATATTTGTCAAACACTATTTCCTTGTCGACATAACAATGAAATATTTAACTTAGACTCACCAAATTGAGATTTTAATGATGATCGGGTACGGGGATAACTGCAGAAGTCAAGTTGAAGTGGCAAACTCATTTAATCACAGGTATCCCGAATTGCCTAATATTCCACAAAGTACTGTGTCTAAAATTCATGCACAATTCAGAGAATTTGGACATGTCAAAACATTGAAAAGAAAACCACACTTCGTTGAAGATGATGTGAAAGTGGATATTTTGTTAAGTGTCGAAGAGAATCTAACTTCAAGTACACGTCAAATTGCCCGTGAAAATAATGTTAGTCATACAACTGTTCTAAGATGTCTTCTTAAAAAAAAACTTCATCTACTACTACTACTACCTACAAATTAACTTTTGTGCAGGAGTTAACAGAAGACGATCCAGATCGTAGAATGGATTTCTGCGAAAGATTGATGAATAAGCTGAATAGAAATGAGATAGCTCTTGGTACCATTCTTTTTTCTGACAAATCAACATTCACATTGAATGGAGAGGTAAACCGACAGAACTGTAGATATTGGTCAGCAGAGAATCCTAATTGCATGCGTGAGACACATACTCAGTACCCTCAAAAGGTGAACGTTTGGGCCGGTATCATAGGCGACCATATTATTGGTCCTATATTTATAGATGGAAATTTGACAGCTGAAAAATATTTTGATATGCTTAGAAATGAAGTTATTCCTGCGTTGGCAAACTTATATCCCAACGCAATAGATCCTAGCTTACCGAATGAAAATGTTTGGTTCCGGCAAGACGGGGCATTACCTCATTATGCTTTAATGGTGAGAGCTTATTTAGATGAAATCTTCCCCAATAAATGGATTGGACGAAGAGGTACTATTGAGTGGCCAGATAGATCGCCAGACCTTACGCTGTTAGATTTTTTTCTGTGGGGTTATCTCAAGAACAAAGTATATGCAACACAACCAACTAGCATTGTAGACCTCAAAGACAGGATAACTACAGAAATACGGAATATTTCACCTCAAACTTCAAACAAAATTAAGGAGGAGTTCTATAGGAGACTGTGCTATTGCAAATAACTAGGTGGAGAACATTTTGAGCATTTATTTTGATGTATTAAAATCAAAAACATCAGGTATTTTATGTAGATATGTGTTTAATAACTGTAAAAATAAAAAATTCACCCTGTATAATTCATAATTGACCATTCATTATGCAGTTTGTTGGAATCGGTTCATTAAGAGAATTTCAAAAATATGCAAATATACAGGGTGTTTCATTAAAAAAACACACCGACTATGGCATACTTGCGTGAATCACCCTGTACATTTAAATTTATGCTTATATAACGCACAACTCAATTAAAAAGTTGACGTGTCTTTGGCATTTTTTATAATTTTCTAAAATAATGACATAAAGAATTTTATTCCTTAAGTGGTTTCCACACTGTATAAAAATTTGCCTTTAGGTTCTTATCTCTTGTCTATAGAAACGGTTCTAATGCGTCTTCTTTCCGTTGAATTTCAACAAAAACCCAATTTTTTCAAATGGCTTGTTTTACCCTCCAGCACTTCAGTGGTCTCTGGAGAATTATATGTAGGTCACAGTGGGTCAGCTAATCTTTGAACGACATTTTTTCCCTAAAGAGGGTCCGGTTAAATAGTTAAAGATAAATGAAGCTTACAGTCAATAAAAATAATAATTATTACTTTAACTAGCAGATTGGAATTAATATTTTCAACTACAATCTATAAGAATCTACTTTGCCGCACACTATAGTCTGTTTATTATTAGATTTATTTCAATCAATAAAGAAGTTAGTACTTTTAATTTATCTCTGGGTTCAATGCATAGTAATCGTATTGTCACTTGCTTTAATGTAAATCATTATTGCGGAAATTTTTAATCAAATCCAACTATGTCACGTTTCCCGTTATAGAGATGAACATAAACTGAGTGTATTATTTCGGTTTGGGGATAAATAAATGAAAAAATTCGTGAAAGAATCTCCGGAACTGCTTTTCACATCACTAGAATTTGTGAATTATATATTCAAACGCTCAAAATCGCTCAATTCATGAGGAAAATTTCCCCTGGTACGTTGATCGTGTCATTTCCATACCTGCAAAAATCAACATGGGGGGCAATGTCACTGAAAACAATTACATCTTTCGTATTTTCTTATAATGTATACCCCAAATTTTCCGTTAACTCCCACCTAAGGTCTCATTAGTCACATTCAGCCCAATCCTCACCATAAAACAATGGAAAAATAGAGAAATTTCATAAAGATACTACAGCTAAAGGCAGAAGGTCAGTTCGGAACGCATCAGCATCTGAAAGAGAGATAGAAAGTCTAATAACGCATATGTTATATACACAGACAAAGACTGAGAAACCTCTAATCGTCTGTCTTTTTCCATTTCACCGGAGTTCAGACGGATATTCCCACAAACACAGCGTCCTATGGTTTGTTGCCTCTATCTGTATTACCCCTATGAGACATTCACGTTTTTAAAATACATTTAAAATTTCGCACCAAAACGCTAGAATAGTAATGGCGTCTCTATGACATCACACATCTGTAAATAAGTACTTAAAATATTTCACACAGTTTTCAAATTAAAAAAATCGTTTTGATTACTAATTTGAATTATGTGCGATAGTCATGCATTCTATAACGAGCAAATATAATTTAAACTATGCAAAACCAGAAAATACGATAAAACTTCGAACGATATTCAAAAGATTGACGTCACACGTTTGTTGTCGGTGTTTAAGCTAAAATGGCGGATTGTTATATTTTGTATTTATTTGATTCACTCCTATTTTCAGCATTGGTTTGTCAAACTTTAATTTCCTTGATCGTTGGGATGTGTGGAAATAAAAATATTCTCTATGGGGACATACGAGTTGAATAATCGTTCATGCTTATTATATATTATTTTGAAATCGACTTTCCAACACAAAATACTTATTTGTTCGCCATGAATAAAAACATCAGTGACTGATGCTGGCAATCAATCTGCATATCTGATGGCGCGGTGTTCATTTTAAAATGCATTATAATCCTATCAAACTTCTGCTTCATATATCATGTTTAACCCGCCATCGAGCAACAATGAGTCAGCTAACGCCGAGATTGTATAATGCTGTCATTCTATTTTTTATTTTTTACAGCCATTATAATATTTATTGGTTATAACAGGAATTCAATGTACCTATTACTTACGAGCGTCATCAGGTTTCAGAATAAAAGTAATAGTTTAGTGGATGGAGGATGATCTTATTTTATTAACAATCTGAATCCTTAAGTCTACCCAAAAAGCACCTTTATGATAGGTGCTTTGTGGTCTACACATTGGATTGAGTGAAACTCTTTAATACGCCGCAGAGAAAGAGTTTCGCTTGAAATCATAACAATTTATAATGTAATCATTGTATCCTTTGTTTGTTTGAACAGGATTTTTATAATTAAATCATATTATCTTTATCATTTATTTCAAATCTAGTTACCCTTGAGTACATGAACCCTCTCTTTTATCAACTTTCGATCCTTGATATAAAAATTAAAGTTCAAACTCTCTTATTGGTCGACTTTAATAGCAGTGACACCATTACAGAAAATTACGTCCCGAGATTTAAGATAAAGATAACCTTGTCTCAGAAAAATTGGATAAAAAAAACCTTCTTGATGAATAAATTTTACCCAAGCTGGAAATAACCTTAATACTTTCAGTTGGATCTAACTGCCTGTAATCTGAATTTGTACAATCCATTGAGATGAGTATACTAGCATACCTTTTAAGAGCAAAATTTTTGCACGTTTCTCGATTCTAGCTTGTAGTTCCAAAAAGGTGCGTTAGACGGAAAATATTATCTCATTCTATAATTTAAATGGCTACATTCAGCGTTGAATGAACACCTAAAACTTCAAATACGCCTTAGGAGTATTTAAAAGTTAAAGTGCCAAGACCAAGTATCTTGCAAACAGATTGAAAGAGCCCATAAAGTAAAAATAATAATATTCAAGTTCATCAAGCACTTTGAAAACAACACAACTTTACTGTTCCATCATGCAGATGCTGATTCTAGGGTCCTCATTTCAGTAGATAACTTTAAGTAAGTTACCAGTGGATTTTAGTGTGCAAACTAATGTTTAATGTTTTTGTACCCTTGTTTGTAAGCGAGAAAATTTCGTAAAATTGGAAAATTGTAAAATTCTTTGGTAAGTAGAAAGGATCTACAGTATCTACACAATTTCTGCCAACTTCAATGAGTGCATATCTCGAAAATGTTGATTAAAATTTCTGGGAAAGTTTTCCTCACTAGAATCCAAGGAGATTAGTTTGAATAGATGCGGACTGGATTACTTTTTACTTCAAAAATTCCACAGAAGTAAATTGAAATACCTACCTACCTGGAAAAATATAAATCTTTGATGTGCTGATATCAATCTAAATAGAGAAGTTTATAGATTGTAATATACAGATATACAGATTGATATACAGTCGCACTTTCTCTATTCAAATTTTATTGGTACTAGTGAGAGAGGTTAGTAGTTAGGGAGGCGAGGTCGCTAAATGGCGACATTCTCGAGCACCGTCGAGACCTATCAAAATCGAAAGATAAAGTAATTTCGAAAAGAAAAACTCGTATGGTAAAAACCATTTTAGCGGTAGGTATGGCGTGTACGGTTTTTCAAAAATGTTGAAAAAAACAGTTACTTGGACATTCTCGAGCGCGTCAGATATTACTAATCTGCCGGTTTGCGTGGTGGGGGGTAGGCATATAAAGTAGTCAAAAATCCGAAAAAAAAATTTGCTCGTGCATGTCAGATTTTCGGAAGGGGTGTTGAGTAGGCCCCAAGGAAGCTCTCTTTAAAAAAACTGACGATTTCGGCGTAACGATAAGTTTTGGAAATGCAGAAAAAAGTTCTTTTGAAATACTCGAGCGCGTCAGATTTCCATAGGGGAGGTTTATCTCGGTATCCTGAAAGCATATTTTCTTAATCTGACAAAAATGTAGGTGGGTTCTCTTGATCTGACCGGAAAAGGTCTGTATTACATGTTTATGGCACATTCCTCTTTTTTGCTTCAATTCTTCACTTCGTTCTGCTTACGGTACGTCCAAAAAAAATTTGAGGATCAACAGGCTATTGAATAATATAAATAAATGAAACTGTACATGTTAGTAATACTGTTGTATACAGATACGCGTAACTTTTTCCGAGTCCAAAAAATTGTCGAGGAAAAAAAATTGAGATAATATGATAAAAGTTACATAATTAAATCATAGTTGTTCCATATCAAAGTACCCTCCTTTTTCGAGATATTATACTCAAAAAACGAGAGTTTGAGTTTTCATGATGCTTTAAGTCCAAAAGTTTTAACTTTGGACAAAAATGTAAAGAAACCTGTTTTGTGTGAAGTGAAATTACCTTTTTTTTATTTAAACTTTTTTTTGTAAAATGTATCTTTCGCGACTTATATGCGGCTACGCATTTTTCGGAAGACGAAATGGCTCCTCCACAATTCCGGTCATGCGGAAACCGGCAGATTTTGTATTTTTAGTAAGTTTTAGAATATTCTTCAAAATAAAAAATCGTGCTCGAGAATGCCGGATTAACGTTTTTTTACAAGTTCGCGACCCTATAACTCGGCGGCGTCAAGGACTTGTCGTCACATTGGTTAAATTTAGTCTTAAAACACTAAGATCTACCCCCAATATCTTAATCTGACGCGCTCGAGTATTTCAGACTATCGATTTTTTTCACTAAACTAATTTTTCCTAAACCTAGGTGCGCGTCACTACATATAGAGCTAATACTTTCCAGAGTTGTTCTATTAGGTATAAGGTATCTCTCATATCTTCAACTGCCACGTTCGAGTATTCCCGAAAAATCCCCTATTCGCCTCCCTAACTATAGAGGAGAGATGATCAAGAGATGTACTTAATATAAGTTTTAGAATGAACCGCTCCGATTTAAAGTGTGTACAAATATGATTTATTCAGAACGAAAAGACCCTAAACTCTTCCTGATACGGTATAAAGCAACCTACCCGACACAGAAATAGAAAAAGAATTATGTAATTATAATACGAGGAATATCCACAAAACAAGTTCAGTTTCTATTTCTATCCGCGGCAGCGCTGCGCTCGAAGTTCCGAGCATGCGTAGCAGTTACTCTAACAGTACGCCACTTTTTAGATTGCTGCTGCCGTGTTCTATGTATTGCTTCTTTATAATGTCAGCCTTAATTGAAAATCAGATATGTTATTCGTTTTGTAAATTGAAAGAAAGTTAAAAGTGAGTGAAATTTGTCGGCAAATCTGCGAGGTTTACAGGCAAAATGCTATGAGCATGCTATGAGCCATGTGCACGATGAACAACGAAGAAGATGCTCGACTTGGATGGCTCATGATTTATTATCCTGCTGCATTTATAAAAAAAAATTTACCATTCTTTAATTGAATATACCCCTATCCATTACTTAAATACTAATAATTCATTGTCAATTGTATTTGTGGTAAATCTCCTAATTCTTTTTTTTTCTGTCTTCCAGCAAATTGGCACACAATCCCTTTTGTAATTGGGAAATATTGAAAGATAGCTATCGCGGAAAAAGAGTAAAAAGCAAAGCAGAATTTCTTATGCTAGGCTTAAATTATATTTAAAAATTCGGGTTGCTCTCCAATTGAGAGAAAAAAAGACATTCATTTCTTATAAATTAGTTCGGCGTGATCGATTTATTTATCTTTCATCATTTCTTCTGATCACATACATTTTTCCCACAAAAAATCCACCCAACTAACCTGAACAAAGTTTGAGGCCTTATCGGCGTCGGTAGGGCGACGAGCATCGGGTGCAGGGGCGTCGAATCGAGCGCCTGCCAAAGTTCGGGACGTCGTAACGCCGTCGCTGTCGCTTGGTCGACAGCCAAAAGGGTGAAAGTGTGCCAGTGGGCTTGCAAAAGGAGACTTCGGAGCGCATGGACGAGTTCGCGACCGGTCGGCGCCAAGTGCACTTCCAGAGGACTCGAATCCTGTAACAAAACAAACAAAGCTTGAGGATATAATAATTTAATTGATTTTCAGGTTTTTTTTGTGAGCAGAATAAGAAAGTCCAATACTTTTATTTTTAGTAAGAAAAACGTCAGATTGAATATTTTTTGATCTTAAAAGAATAACGATTGTTTTTATCTACAGCTTACAAAATGTGTTCATTGTAAAAATAATGGGGTTTTGAGTTAAAATTTGAATGTACCATTCATCAATGTCTCTTATTTATAGTTAATAGTAGGTTACTTCATAGATTTTCACGAACTCTTTCTACTTCGCTTTCCCGTATCTTTGCCGCTCACGTCACCATATATAATAGTCTTTTGTATTCCATATTCAAAATTCGCTGACAAACGATAAGAGGGTCGAAAAAATGGAATAATAGAAATTTTCGAAAAAAAACTACCTTCTTTTTGTTACTGTGACGCCATATGATGATGTATCGCGTTAAAATTTTGCACAAAGGTTGATAATATAATAGTCTTGCGTATTCCATATTCAAAATTTGCTGACATACGATAAGAGGGTCGAAAAAATGGAATTTTCGAAAAAAAACTACATTCTTTTTGTTGTGATGCCATATGATGATGTTTCGCGTTAAAATTTTGCACAAAGGTTGATAATATATTGGAAAATTGGCGACTGAAAATATTTTTTGCCAAAGCTGATCTTTACTTCGCCTTCAATGATGGTGAAAAGTGTTACAGCAGACAACGACTTTAGCTGACACCTCAACACTCAGTCAGGCTACTTGGTAATTCCAGGTCTAGTTCATAAGCCCAGAGCACAGAACTCAAACTCACGCGTGAAGGGCATAGCTTTTACAAATCCTGGATCGTACTTAGTAATCTGGATCCCCATTTGGAAGTTAACCAGGAACATGGTACTTAACTGGCCACTGGAACAGAGCCGGATATATGGGGGGGGCAAAGTGTGCACTGCACACAGCCTGGCGGTTAGGCCGGCCCCGCGCTAGCGTGACTTTTTCACGATAAGGGAATAATTACCATACAGACACGTGCCGTACGTCGCTGAAGGTAAAATACGTTCTTGGGCGAGTTCAAATTTGGGCTATCGTTAATTTCAATTGGAAAAAGCATTTGTAATGGGATAGATTTTTACCAATTTAAAGACGATTTTGCTGCGAAGAAAGCACGCACATTAAATTATGTATGTTAAAATATGAAGGTTTTTTTTGTTTCTCTTTAACATATAGCTTCGTTAATTTTGAATTCTCTGTGATTTCATTTTTATAGTTATTTGTTCATTTAATGATATATTTATAATGAGTGAATAAAAGTTTTTTTTCTTGGCCCCGCAAACCCTAAGACCGGCTCTGCACTGTAATTTTATTTTCTTCTTTACTCAAACCATATGGACCATTTCTTTTATTGTGCAACCTTTGATAAGGCAGTAACTATCTCAAGTTAATATAAATACAAAAACACAAGAGTTAACGTTTGTTGAACTTAAAAACAATCGGAGAAGTCTGAACGGTGTACAGTGTGTCTGTGTTAAGTTATGTGTGTTGTGTTGGTTGCGGGAAAACCACGGAAAGTTCTGTGTCCGTGGCTAACCATGCTACAAGTTGTTACTGAAAGGATCATAAGAACAGGCTCTTAAAAATGTTTAATAAACACTAAAAAAAAAAAGAAAACTTAAAACATCAAATAAAGATGAAGCAGAAATAGATTTTGATGGAGGGATACTTAGGGCTTCGGAAAAGACACTTAAATTTTGTCAGAAAAAATAATTTCAAATCCAAATAACTATTGAGTTAAATTTATCTAACTATGTATTTATAAGATTTATCACTCTGAATATTTTTTTCACAAAATAAGAGCAAACTTTATTGTCCCATTAAAATTTAAATAGTTCAGCTCACTTTTGACAATTAACTCTGTTACTTTCTGCTCCGTATTGAGATCATTAGAAATTGAACGGCATTATTAATTCAATGACTTTCGCTGTCTTTGTCCCAAATTTTATCCTCCGCTTCGTTGATAAACCACCAGTGGTGGCAGCACTAACGCACGCCGATTAATTGCACGGTTCTAAACAATAGGAGTAATACAATGGTGGGTAATTACGTACATCGATCAATCTGGATATTGCTGAATTTTATTTGAGTGTCTTGCTCACTTTAAAATGTCTGCCATTCAACTAGCATATCTCGCGCAAAAAAGAAATTGAAATGCAGAGAATATCGATGTTCAGGGTATTGATACAAATAGATACCAGTGAAAAGATGATAACCTCAAAAATGAAGTGAAGTATAATATGAACTATTCAATTCAATTTCAAAGTAGCTTCTGGGGGAAAATATAGTGTTTATAATTCTAGTAGCGAACCAAATTGAGTATCAGACATCTACATACATTATACCACAACATGGTTCCGGTCCCCAAGAGGGAGTCCTGGAATTCACAGTAAGGTGGCTATATTGTTCTCACCTAGTTCATTGAGTTTGCCTAGGCATTCCCACACCTCTTTGGAAATGATTACACAAGAACTTACTGCTTTAATTGCTTCTTGACCGATATTATGATAATCTTTTGCCTTTTTTATATCCTTTGTCAATATTAAAATAGGCACAATTTCTTATGGCGTGGTGTCAAAGCTAATAAATTAAAACTATATGTTAACAAAACGAAGGCTACGATACTCACTACACCTTTTAAATACAGAGAATTAGATTTAAAGTAAATTGAAATAAAAATTGATAATGACAAAATTAAGTTTCTTACTGAATTTAAATATTTAGGATTTATGTTAGACAATCATTTATCACTGAATAGCCATTTTATAACATGGAGAAAATTTTTTTGAAGAAATTGAATTTTTTCACAGTCACGAATAACAGTATATAAGACTATTATACAACCACATTTCAAATATTGTCCTTCGTTTTTGTACACATCTGATTTAAATAAAATAAGAACACTACAGAAATTACAGAATCGAGCAATGAGAATTATTTTGAGATGTGACAGGAGTACCACGATATCTTTAATGCTAGATACTCTAGAATGGTTATCTATAGAAAGCAGACTTACATATTGGACGATTATATTATATTTACAAAATGTTACATAATCTTCTACCTGCACATTTTGATAGATTTATAATTTTTAACAATCAAATTCACCAGTATAATACTGGAATAAGAAATAATTTATACGTAGGTAAGTAATTAAACATTTAATATTAAAACATTCACTTTTAAAGGACTTATTACTTACAATAGTCTACCTGAAAATGTAAAGTCTTCTACAAATCTTATTCTGTTTAAAAAGAATTTATTAAGCCATTTAAGAGACCATTAGGATGATACCAAACTGTTGGGTACCTATTATTATGTATTTTTTATATGTTAATAATGTAATTAGTACTTATAAACAAATATTGTGGATATTTTGTTTTGAATTGTTTTTATATTAATGTTAATATTAATGTTAATATTAATATGTATATTAGGATGTACCTATTTCAATAAAGTTACCTATCTATCTATTGTTCTCACCTAGTTCATTGAGTTTGCCTAGGCATTAACACACCTCTTTGGAACTGATTGCACAAGAGCTCAGTACTTTAATTGCTTCTTGACTTTCCGACGTTATGATAATCCTTTGCCTTCTATATCCTTTGTCAATTCCTTTGAAACGTTAGACATTTTTATCATTCCATCTTGTGGCATGTCCCAGATTTTCTGATTTATAAAGAAGTGTTTTTTTCCATAATTTCCTTTCCACTTGGTCTGTATCTTGTTTTTTCTGCAAATGGTATTCCATAAAAATTGACCTCAACTAAGAAGCACAATAAATGCAAGCGCGTTATTTGTTGAAGCTGCTCTTAAATCATCATTTATTATCAAGAAAAATTCGTGTAATAAAGGAGATTGGGCTCATAATCTTTTTAAAACTTATATCTCAACAGTCTCATTCACGTTGATACGAAATACCGCAACTTCTTAATAACAATTCCGAGAACATCTTTCTCATTTTCGTTTCCTCTCCATTAAGAAAAACATAATAAAATTGTTATTTATTTACGGGAAGCTCCATAAGCTCTGGTCGGATTTTGTTCTCAAAATAAGTATAATCTATCATTGCTCCACTTTTTCTAAATTGTAGCTAGTTTTATAATTATTTTAGTCGAGTGCCACTCTTAAGAAAGGTGGTAAATGGAATTTTTTTACTTCCTTCATTTTCCATTTTCGCACTCGAGTATATATTTCAATTTAATTTAACCATTTTAAACCTTAATTATAAAGTTATATTTGTATTAACGCGAGTGTTTCAAATATACGCAATTGGTAATACTCCCGTTTACCACCGCTACTGATTTAGCTTCATCATTCATAGACTAGCAAGAAGCGACATTTCATTTTCGTTTTACACAGCGTCGTCATTATCAACTTTCTCTCTTTTCAAAGTCTCTTAGTTGCTACCGTGAAATGTCAAAAATAATGATAATTCCAGTTCCATCCTATTTTTCTCCCACATAATGGAAACAATTCATGTATAGGGTACCAAAGTTGAGAATTATCAAGGCAAATTTATAGTGATGATTTTTACAGCTACCCATTTTTTATACTGAAATATCTTCGGCAATTAACGCGTTTTATATAAATCTCCAGAAGTTTTCAAACAAACAAGAAGCTTCTGGTTAGTTACTTTATTTATTTCATTCTCGTTTCATCTTCATGTCTGTTCAAGTTTATAAATAGATTATTTTTCCATTCGTCTCGCGGGAAATCTCTTCTCATATTAAAATATGCATTTGTTCTGGAAAATGAAGTTAAGGACTTTCCAGAAATTGATTTTTTAGTTTACTGCAGTTTTTTAATCAAACTATAATGTGTTTAGCTTCAAATTCCTTTCTATTCACAGCATATGGAAAAAAACTGATGGATACACTCATTGACAAACACTATTTATGATAGCCTAGATAAAGGAG
>CAJUYI010006870.1:0-13029 GCA_910591695.1 Galerucella pusilla
GGGTTATTACTACTGAAAATGAATTTGTTCCATACTTTACGGACACACTGTATAAACGAATGAACTTAGTCAAACGAACAGCTTGATTTCGATACTCTGATGACGTGCAAGTATATTTATACTGAGAGAGAGAGAATAAATGTGCATGGACAGGGGATAATATAATTTTGTTTTGTACATTAAAAATGTATATTTTTCTAACTCGAGTTTCTCTCGGAAAATAGGCTTTCTCATAAGCTCGGAACTCTTGCACTGAAATATGGATGTAGGGTATATACGAAAGATCTTATAGGTTGGATTGTGGTTATGCCAAACTGGGCCAATCGACCCCCTTGTAATCGAATCTAATCTGTGATGAGTGACTTCGTTTTATTTCTTAATAAGATTTCCAAATGCCATCAATAATCCTATTTTTCTTCTTTCTTGTCCCAGTTTCAGAGATAATAAATATTAGTACTATTCAATTTAATTCATAGACATGCGAAATATTAGGGTTATGACAATAAACTTTCCCTATAAAGTCTCTTATCAACCAAACGTATTTAATACATACTAAGTGTGTTACATATTCTTGAGTTCAAAGTAGTTTCAAAAACTCTTATTATAATGTACAATTCGATTAGCAGTGATAGTACTTGAAAGATTAACTCGAGAGTGGAGATTGATTTACTGAATGTCCAAAATGGTGTAGTGGATGATTATGGGTTCATTAATTGATCATCTTGAATACACAATGCAGTCCAAACTATCAGGTGCTTTCGAGATATCATTTGGGTTGATATTTAGCAAGGTGGATTATAATAGCGCGTGCACGCTATACCGCTAATTGGCAAAGCCAATTCGACGTAAACACAAGGTTTGGCACGTGCCAATAAGCAAGGTGTTTGCCCATGAAAATCGTTGTTGCGTCGGTTCCTTTCAGGGGAAACCAAGAAGAACGGAGAGTTGCGACGTGCCAATATCTTGCCTCTCGTGGCTTCAGGTGAGTTTCAGACTGTGTGTAAGCTAGCACGTTCTTACAGACAGTCTGTAAGTAAGTCCCCTCCTGGGAGTCACAGGACCTTGTCGTTGGTGGAGGGGCTTATGGTCCTCGTAGGTGCTGGAGCCTTTGGCACACCATCACTGGGGATCAACTGAGAAGTGGCTCAATAGCCTTAAGCTCAAGGTGTTATGCGACCCGTGCCGAAGGGTAGCTGTGCCTAGCGCAAACAGCTATCTCGAACGGAGCCTCCAGAATACCAGGCAACCCCCTGGAGTATTTTGCCTTACTGCGGTACTGCGGGGCTCTGCCGCAGTGGACACACACTTCCCCAGCTACTCGTGGGATCTATATGGACCAGAAAATCGAAAAAAAATTAAAAAATAAACACAGAAAACAACGAAGGAGATATTATCCACGTTACACCGGAGGAGGACATGAAGGTGGCAGTTTTTGCCCCTTCACCAATCCCCAGTACGGAGCAGAAAGAGAGGGAGTTGCTGTCAACCCCTCCTCGTGATCCTCCCGAAGATCCTTCCACAGGGGCAGATTTGCGAAAACGGTAATGGATCTAAACCTTAACAAAAGGATTAGATTTTCTGGCGATTCAAGAAAAAGGCTGAGCCTTATGATCAAGAGCAGGGTTCCGTACCAAACCGCCGTTGATCAGATAGTCAAGGAGCTGGATGAACGGCATAAAAAAAGTAGGAACAAAATATCCCCTTCTTCTGCTGCCACATCCAGCAAAAGACAGAGGCGGGATGAGCAGCACAAAGAGGGAGAGAACAAACTAGTTCCTTCTTCGGTTGCCCCATCCAACAAAAGGCAAAGATCCGATGGTAGTACCCCGGAGACGGAGGCGAAAAAGCCACGTCCTTCGGCAAGTGAGGTGGGTTCTAAGCCATCATTTAACGCAGTGGTGGAGAGTGTGAAGGTAGGAATTATTCACCTGGATCACCCCAATGCCCTGCTGACAAAAAAGCAGCTGAAATTGCTCCAAAAAGCAATTCTGAAGGCTATTGAAAGTATTCATCTAAAAAGGGTTCTAAGGCGGGAAAGGTAGGTTGAAAGGGGGGTTAATTCCCCTTCCCCCTAGGTGCCTCGCAATGGCTTCCACAATCAAAGCGGCAACCTATGTCCTTGGGCGGAGGTTTGACATGGAGAAGATCGAAGTGGGATTCATCCAGGAACCATGGATTTTCAACACGGGACAGATCAGCGGACTGGGAAACTTTTCTGGTAAAGTAGTACACAGCCCCTCAGGCCTCAAGCCCCGGGCTTGTTTACTTATCAGGAATAACATAAATCACTTTTTTTTAACAGGTTACTGCACCCGTAATATGGTGGCAGTCCAACTCTCAACCTCAGAGAGCATCGGCAGGAAGGACCTCATTGTCTGTTCCCTGAGGACATCCCCCAGCGGTAGTGCGAGAACTGATCGCCTACGGCAGGATGAACAACACACAGGTGATCATTGGATGTGACGCAAATTCCCACCACTTGGAATGGAGAAGCACGGACACAAATGAAAGAGGTGGAGGTGGAGGAGGAGTCTATATAATTTTATGATCAGGGAGAGGCTAGTAGTAAATAACATTGGCTCCGAACCAACTTTCGTGATTAAAATTCGCAGAGAAGTCTTAGATTTAACGATAAGTACGAATTTCATCAGTACTAAAATCGTAAACTGGTACGTACCTATCTACGGAGCCGTCTTGTTCAGACCACAGACACATTAGATTGGATGTGAATACAGGGGCAAGACCCATAGTCCAATATCGAAACCCAAAATGCGCCAACTGGAGCGGTTATCGATTAACCCTCCAGGAAGGCTTGGGACACATAATTGGTACTATTAGGAATAGAGCAGAAATAGAGAAGGCGAATATTCAATTGAAAATCGCCATTTTATCGGCCTATCAACAAAACTGCCCACTGAGGGAGAAGAGAGACCACAAAGGATCACCGTGGTGGAGCAGAAACTTGGAAAAGAAAAGAGTAGATGTTCGAAAACTCTTCAACCGAGCTATAGAAAAAGGCTTATGGGAACAATATTGTACAATATTGTAATATTTTAATTGGGGTGGTGTATTTCTTATTTTTAGATTTTTATTATTCTGTTATATTTTATTATTATTTATTTTGGGCGCCTTTATTTTTCAAAAGATTGGTATAGTTACTTTAAATTTTTGTTTGAAGAATTCGGCTAGCTATTAAAAAAAACAATTTTGACTCTCTCTCCCAAGTTGCGGTTCCCTCAAATTAAAGTCTGATCAAATGATTTAATAGTTTTTGAAAAACGTTTAATATATAATTTTTTATGTATTTTAATAAATTTAAAAAAAAACAAACTTTCCCCCACTTTATAAACCTTTTCTTTTTTATTAAAAACTCTATTTTCTCCTCGATTTTCTCTTATTATCCTCAGCAACTAAATATTCCGTTTCCTTATCCTTTTATTATTTATTGATTTTATTATTATTACCTACCCTTTATTATTTTAAAATTCACGTTCCCCTCGTAATGCAAATAGAATGATTCGAAACTTGAAACTTTGAACATGCGCACAGACTTTATCATGTGTTGTTTAAGTATAGGATCACCTAAAAAGGAATTGTTCAATTGCTTTGGATTATCTGAATTATTAAGGTAAGCTTCCTTTTTATTTATAACTACTAATATTAAAAAACTTAACTAACTTATTATATAAGAAATGTGCAATTGCGAAATGAATGTTTTTACGATTAATAAATTTATAGGTTATCTACTTTCAGGAACTTGATTCTAATAAATCCTCTTCTCTGCTGTGTGGGATATAAATTAATTGGAATTGATTGCTGATTTCATACACACTATTATAGAAAGTGAACTGAACTTTCTCAGGAACGAACTGCATACAATATCCTTTGAAATTTCTGGGATGCTATCTCCAGTCAAGGTTAAATATAGGTCAAACAAAGCTTACCGCTTTCTAGAAGATAATCAAATGATGAGATCTCTTACACGGTTAGTACTCTTTGTTTTTCTATTAGTTTGGTATGATTTTGAGGCACTTTACTTTGTATTTTTCAATTTTTGATTTTTCTTTCTTAATTTCTGCACCTTCCCCCTTCTTGTTCCAAAATCAACAACTTTCAATTTTTTTTGTTTGTTTATCCTCTCACAGGCGACTTTCCCTGTGATCTAATTGTCTTAGTGTCATTTTGAATTGACTTCTATGGATATAAAGGTCCTTTCACATGTTCATTATATCAATGTTCCTTATTAACTACACTTTTTTTTAATCGGTTGATTCATTTCGCGATTAATCACTGTCAGTTCACTGAATTTTGAGATGAGTTACATAAATCTAATTTAACTATACTATCTATTACATTTTACCTAACATGTATCAATTATAAGATTATTTATTTAAGGTTTATAAAGATATTTTAAATTGTTCTCTTTTTAAATTTAAATTGATTCCTATTCAGGGTGAATTGATTTATTACAGTTTCCGCTTATATTTAATTTCCTGAACTACAATAAACAACGATTATATAATTCATGATAAAATTAACCAGTAGAAATTACGAATTGATCACAGTTACGGCGTATAGATAACTAAATAGCAGATGAACTAGCAAAGATGGGAACTGGAATACACTTTTACAGAATCAGCTCCAATATAATATTGAAGAACCTAGGTAAAGCCGAGGAAAAGAGAAGATCTGACCATTGGAAAAATCTAGTAGGGCTTACACAATCAAATATTCTTCTGAGTAACTACAACATGTTGAGATCAGATTAATGCATAAGTCAGAGTAAAACTGCACTGAGAGTTTTATCAGGAATCCTAACGGGACATTGTCACCTGAATGGGCACCTGAAAAAGCCTAAAATAGTGGAGAAAGAAGAATGTAGATTTTGTGGCTCCATCCACATACTTTCGAATTGTACAGCAATTCAGAATCCAAGGGCACAGCCCATGGAAGATTACTGGATAGAAAAGGGGCATTTATCAAAATTGAAGCCTGCAGATATCCTGAAATGTCTTTGGGAAATAGAGTCCTTTTTCCCAAAGCTACTAGTCTCCGAATGTCACTCCAAAATACACATACATACATTTTCGAACCAGAGACAGCTATTGGTATCTTATTGAGTTCTGTGAAACAATAATAAACAAGAATAAGAGAATAGACAAACAAGATCAAACTACCAGAGAAAGTTATGAGAAACTATCGAAGCGAATAAAAGCCCTTGAATGGTATGTGATGGGGTAGAGAAAGTACTATTTGGAACACAACTTTTTTAACAAGGGTTTACCGGAAATGAGTCGGTGAAGGGCAAGTGCATTTTCGTTGATATTATTGAACCTAGACTGGAAATAGTACGATGTTAGTACAAGAAAATTCTTTCCATGTTCTGAGTACAAACTAATCTCAAGCGACCACACTAAATTGCCTACAAATGAAAATATTTTGATAGTCTTTTGTTTTCCTTCCTGATTACAGTATACGTCCAATTTCGTATTGTCGGATAAATCTGAGAAATGTTTAGACGTTGAATACACTAGAGAAATTTTCCAGGATAGACATTGTTTTCTCACAAAAAAACTTTTTGTTTTGTATAATATCTACAAACTTTTCTATGAATTCCTTGTGAATTATTTAAAATACATGGTACGGTTCACTAATTCAATACAAATGAAACTAACTGCTACCTCAATACAATGCTCACTTAGGAGAAAAATATAGCAAGCGAAACAATTCATTTTGTTTTTCTTAGCGTTGCAGAATGCAAAATCACTTTTCCAATATAGGTACCTACACTGTAATATTATATTTTCCCCTTTTTTGAATTAATGCCACAAAATTCAGAAACTTTGCAATTCAACGAAATCTGAGTTGGAATAGCATGAAGCTATTGTTAATGTACCTACGCATAAATATGATACACTCAGTGGTTTCCGATGGAGCTGAAATTTTTTATACGTATCTAGCGTTTAGCTGCGTGACGTGAATTCAATATGGTGGACGGAATTTTCTCATTTACCACCATGGGAGACAGTTCACCAGGAAAAGAACAAGAAATGAAATGACTTAACACTCAATTAAATATGGAGTACGATTGCTCCATTAATCAAAAGCTGGCTATGATCTTAGAAGTGACAAAGCATTTCAAAGAACATGTTCGAAAACAAACCATTTTGTGTTCGAACTTGCATGCCTTCACCCTACCTCCTTTTCTTATGTCCGAAGCAAGTTTGTAATAAGTAACTGAAAAAATCTACCAGTGTTCCAGTAAGTGAGCAGTTATAATTATTTTATAAGCTCAATATAACGTAGCCTAGCCGTCGCTATAGAAACGATAAGTTAGTTAGCAAGTTGATTGTCTGTCATGTTTGACAAATAAAATATATTTTAAGTTCCCGACTATTTTCTAATATAAAATGGATTAATATTCCATTACAACTCATCGTAGAACCATCTACAATAAAAACTCAAACCTCTTCCTCCGCTACTAAGTCTGTAATCGAGGCCGCTGGTATAGAAAGTACCTAAGTGAACAACCAAACCAGCTTCAGGAAAAATATACAGTCCACTCAGCTCATTTCCCAAATGTAGGAGAAAAGTGAAAGAAAAACAATCCTCCATTTTATGGTCTAATTCGAGCCGGATGCCAGTTTTAGTCATTCTTCAAGTGATGCCAGTTACGGTAACTCTTCGAGTGATGCCAGTTATGATCATTCTTCAAGTGATGCCAGTCAAGTTCCTTCTCTACTGCACACCATATTGAAACCGAAAGGTAGTATCTTTTAATACAATTTCACGAAAACTATCTGATGAAAATAGTATCAAAACTATAGTGAAGTGCCGCTATTGAATTCTGCATTTCCCAGGAATATAATTCAATCAGTGCTTAGATTATAAGAAAAGTAGATTAGTCTTTTTAGAAAACCAGCTGTGGCCAAAATAGTATATTTTGTTTGTGTTCTGCTTTAATATGTTTCAGATGCTGGGATATTAGAAGAAGTCAAATATTAAAACGTCAAGTTGTCGTCTGTTTTATTATGCGCGATTATTGATTTACTTTATTTGATTTACTGATTTCAATTTATTGAATTTGCTATTGATTTACACTGTTAATTTTATTGTTCGCATTAGATGGGCCACAGCAATTCTGTTTAAGTTTTAAGTTTAATAATTCTACAGAAGGTGGTTTCTAGGATCTAGAAGCTAGAAACACAAATAGTTTGCTCATTCAACTCTATTGTGCTTATAGTTCGGGAATTTACACCTAAACTTTCACTTTGCTCTGATAACCTTATTTCTCGGTGTTATTGATATTTTGTAATTTGTTCTCTGATGCCCTTATAGTTCGGGGGCTAACGCAATAACCTGTTAGTTCAACTCTATTGCTCTTATAGTTCGGGAGCTTACACCCGAACTTTCACTGTAATCTGATAACCTTATATCTCGGGGTTATTCATAGTTTGTAATTTGTTTTCTGACGCCCTTATAGTTAGGGAGCTCACGCAATAATTTGTTAGTTGTAATATATTGCTCTTATAGTCCGGGAGCTTACACCAGAACTTTCACTCTAATCTGATAACCTTATATCTCGGGGCTATTCATAGTTTGTGATTTTTTCTCTGACGCCCTTTGTAGTTCGGGGGCTCAGAAAATAATTTGTTAGTTGTAATCTATTGCTCTTATAGTTCGGAAGCTTACACCCGAACTTTAACATTGCTCTGATAACCTTATCTGTCGGGGCTACTAATTGTTGATTCACTAGTTAAAATAAAAAAAAACAAATATGGAATCTCTTAAAAAGAGAAGACGCAATTGTACATCTCAACTCGATCGCATAGTAAATTGGTACGCGGCCAACAAGGATTGTCGCGATAAATTCGAATTGCAGGCTCGAGTTGACATGCTCACTCGAACTCTAGAAACTTATATTGATACCCAAGATCAGATAGAAAATCACAAAGATTACAGAGATGAAGATGAAAATAGGGAAGAATTTGAAAATCGCATTGTGAATGTAATTAGTAACTTCAAACGAATCATAGAATCCGTTACTGTATTGACTCCTAAAGCCGATCCTTCTACTTTCCATGATCGTAACATAAAGCTACCTAACATACATTTACCAACATTCTCTGGTAATTGCGTGGAATATCCATCATTCATTGATCTTTTCAATGCATTAATTGGAGATAATTCTAAACTAGCTTTTAGATCTGAGAAATTCTACTATCTTAAATCGTACCTACGGGGCGAAGCGTTACAAATAGTGGAAAAAATACAGGTAACTGATGATAATTACGCGATAGCTTTGAAGCTTCTTGAAGATCGGTATAGAAACAAGAAACAAATCGTCATAAATCATTATCAGCAGTTAGTGGCTCTTCCCACTATACAAAAGTGTAATTCTCAAAATATGCGACAGTTTTGTGCTAGCTCCAAAGCTATACTAGATGCTTTGGATTCAGTTGAACCTAATAAGGAAACACTATTTGACTCGTTGATAGTTCACTTACTGGAACAAAAGCTCGATTTTAACACTCGTCGCGTTTTTGAAGAACAAGCTGAGGTAAATAAATTATCAACCTCTAAACAATTTTTCGATTTTTTGCAAAAACGTTGTGTAATCTTGGAAAACATAAATCCAGATTCACATCCAGATAACAAAAATGTTACCAAACACTCTAACCATACTTCAAAAAGTAACGCTCCTAAAATCTACACTCCTCAGGTGGCTCTTCACTCTAGTTCCACCGACAATCGTTCTACATTTTCGTACTCTAGGCCAGTCTCCATTTCTCACTCCCAACAAAGCTCTGTTGCTCTGTTGCAATGGTTTTCGAAATATCCCTGTTCCTGATAGAATAAATTTCGTCAAAACCAACAAAAGATGTTATAACTGCTTAGGTTTGCAGCATTCTATTCAAGATTGTACCTCCAAAGGTACATGTGCTACTTGCAATAACAAGCATCACACTCTTCTTCATCTCACTAATACTCATTCAAGACATAATCACCAAAATTCTATACCCTCTAATCAGCATCCGACGCAAAGCCCATCTTCAACTTTCCAAGAAAATTTGAACGCTCAACCCCAGCAGGCTACAGCCTTGTCTGCTCTGAACACTGCTGGTTCTCACATACTATTAGCTACCGCTAAAGTACACTTATATCCCGAAAACGGAAGGCCAATAGTAGCAAGAGCACTATTGGATCCTGGAAGCCAAACTTCATTCATAATTTCCTCTTTAGCTGAAAATGTGAAAGGAATCTTAAAACCATCTCATCTGCAAGTGGCAGGTATTCTTAATGAACATAGTGTTATTAGGAAAGTGATGGATGTAGATATATACTCTCATCGCTCATTTCGCTCATTTCCTGTGCCGTGGTGACAAAAATCACCTCTCATCTTCCTCAAGTGCCAATAAATTCTTCCAAACTGCTCATACCTTATGATATCAGGGCCAAGTTAGCAGACGAAGAATTTGACTCTCCAGGAGAAATATCGCTTCTATTAGGAGCTGATATTTACTATGAACTATTACTCCCTGGTGTTGAATCCTTGGGAAAAGGTTACCCTACTCTAGTTCAGACCCGATTGGGCTGGATACTTTCGGGAGCCGTGCCTCCCCAGTGTCTATCTGCTCTGTCTCGCTTTGCTCACCCCAGCTACTCTTTCCACACAACTAGCTTCACTCAAGAAGAGAAGCTAGAGGAAATTTTAGAAAAATTTGTAAACCAAGAAAATGGTTCTTACCATTTAACAAATTCCGAACAGGATGATCTGGCGGAACAAATATTTCAAGGTACTACCAAAATTCTCCCTAATGGAAAATACCAGGTAGACCTGCCCATAATTCATCCCCTAGCTCAAAAAAACTTAGGGGAATCATTCACTCAAGCGCAGAACAGATTTCTGTCATTAGAAAAACGCTTACAAAAAAACCCACAACTCAAACAAGAGTACAAAGCAGTACTTGATGAGTACTTACTCTTGGGTCATGCTCGAGTTATACCTCTTTCTCTGCACAACGCTTCTATGGAAAATAAATACTTTGTCCCACACTTATGTGTTGTGAGGGAACAAAGTTCTAGCACAAAAACTAGAATAGTTTTCGACTTTTCTGCAACCACTACTTCGGGTCTTTCTCTTAACGATATCAGTTTACGAGGGCCCTCCGTACAACCCGAGTTATTTGATATACTTACTCGGTTCAGGCTTTTTAGATATGCACTGACAGCAGATATCACAAAGATGTATAGGCAGGTGGCAATGAACCCCAAATATTGTTCTCTCCAAAATGTTCTGTGGAGGGACAATCCATGCGACGAAATTCAATGCATCGAAATGACCACTGTCTCCTTTGGCCAGAAAAGTGCCCCATTCCTTGCCTGCAGAGTACTCAAAGAAATAGCTCTACGACGACCTGACTTACCACTTGCTCAACAAACCATACTGCTCCAAACCTATGTAGACGATATTCTATCAGGAGCAGATTCAGAACAAGACTTATAGGTTTTATACAATTCTCTGGTTAATCTTTTATCTCCTGCTCATTTCAAATTACACAAGCTGAGATCCAACTCAGAAAATTTCTGTAGCTCTACCTCTCAATGTGAAGCGATCGTCAAAGAATTCAATCCCGACGAAGCCCCCTGTAAAGTGCTAGGACTTATCTGGCAGCCTATTTCTGATAATTTTCAGATATCTCTACCTAAATTGCAAGAAATATACCCTATCACTAAGAGAAAAATATTGTCACATGTGGCCAAGTGTTATGATCCCTTAGGATTAGTGAATCCTGTTATAGTACAGGGAAAAATGCTCATGCAAAAACTGTGGTCCAAAGGTATTGAATGGGACCAGCCCATCACTGAATCCGATATAGTAAATGATTGGAACAATTTTCTATCAAATGTCTCGAATTTATCTTCTTATGTAATTCCTCGCTGCCTTATATTGCACAAAACCGTGACAAGATACGAATTGCACGGATTTTGCGATGCCAGCACCACAGCTTAAGGATGCTGTTTGTACTTACGCACCTTTTACTCTGATAACTCTGTCACTTCTTCTTTAATAGCCGCCAAATCTAGAGTAGCTTCCATTAAGAAACCGCTCACCATACCCAAACTGGAACTATGTTCTATGACTCTTTTATCTCAATTATTCACTAGAATTCACTCAGTTCTCCAGCCTGTACTGACTATAAATGAATCTTCCCTATGGTCAGACTCTCAGATAGCACTATTTTGGGTCAAAGGATCTCCCACCCAATGGAGCACCTTTGTGTGTAATAGAGCGTCCCTTATTCAAACTGCTACGAAACAAGCAACCTGGAGACACATATCATCTGTCCAAAACCCTGCCGATATGCTGTCCAGAGGAAAATTTCAACCTGATTCCATTCACCTGTGGAAATCAGGCCCCTCTTTTCTCTCCAACCCCGAATCCGACTTAGACTCTTTCGTTTCTTTTTCTCCAATATCCAATCCTCCCGAAGAAAGGAAGCACTCTGTCTTGAATACTAAACCATCACCTAACCTCTGGCAATGTCTTGTCTTAAAATGTTCCTCTCTAAACAAGCTGCAACGGACAACTGCTTATGTTCTACGATTCATCTATAATCTCAGAAATAGGGAAAAAGTGACAGGTCTCCTGAGCCCAAGAGAGCTAGATCAATCTAATTCTTTCATAATAAAACATATCCAGACAATCTCATTTGTTATGGAAATTAAATCTCTGAAATTAGACAAACCCATTCATAACAAGCATATCGCTTCTCTCAACCCGTTTCTAGATGACAATCATCTCCTCAGAGCAGGAGGACGATTGTCCAATGCTGACTTGCCCTTTGACCAAAAATACCCAATATTGTTACCTTCCAAACATCATCTCACGATCCTGATCTTGCGCCATGAGCAAAAACGAGTATCTTACTCTTTCCAACATAGCTGGAGTTATTGTGGAAAATGCGTTACGTTTAATACACAAGTTGCTTGATGTATCCCCATAAAAAGAAATCCATCGGTGTGAGATCTGGAGATCGAGGAGGCCACGAAATTGGTCCACCACGTCCTATCCACCTGTCGGTGAAATTTCTGATAAACAGATGCTCCATCTTGTTGGAACCACAAGTTAACTATTGTGTTTGAATCAACTTCCTAAACACAAACGAAGAATACAGCAATATTTCTTTGACATTTATTAGTAGATACTATTTTGATAGTAGCCCACTTGATATAATCAAAAATATGACTTGATTATGTTTCGCCCATTCTCAAACAAGCCTATAATAACAATTCTTGAAAGTAAAACATGAATAAATATGAAATTTTTGGTAATTCCAGGTAGGTACCTACGGTATTAGCAAACATTTTATTTCATTGATTAGATATTGTAGATGCATCCAAAATTACGATTAAAATATATGCCATAGAAATGTTAAAATTTACAAGAGGTTGCATGTAAAAATTTAATACCATTTAATTTGTGTATGTAAAATACTTGTTTTTGACCATTATCATAAAATATCTACGATTTCCCATTAACTAATGCCCTAAGTTTACTACATCGTTTGAAAGTTTATTAATTGTACTAACAAATTGTAGAAGATTGTAGAGATTTGCGTTTTGTTTCACCCTGTATTAAAGAAGCCACCGATGAAAAAAGTAATTAATACTGAGCACAGCCAATGATGTGTATATGACATTTGAACACAAAGACCTGTTGATTTATTTTAATTTACTGTTCTGCAGAGTGTTAAATAGGAGGTCTTTTTTGCTAATAATGGGCCATATCTTTGTAAAACACCCTCATAATATATTAGAGTGCTATATTTTTGTAACGCTCTCGGTGAGATCTTTTCGATTCTTAAACAAAATATAGTACGTTCCATTAAAAAAAATGTAAGTTTGTGCTGCTACGTGGTTTTGGAACACCATGTAGAATCGAAAGTATTTTCAAAATGTGCCCTCAGTAACTGTATTAGCTCACACAAAACTATGAAGTTCTATCTCTCACCACAACAATGTAAT
>CAJUYI010006871.1:0-13028 GCA_910591695.1 Galerucella pusilla
TTCACATCCACAAAACAATACTAATGTCAAGTTGACAGAGAAGTGGTAGTAAAATGGCGAAAACGATACCACTTTTATGACAGGCGTAGCGACTCCTCTTAATACTAGCTCCATGGTTTAAAATATAATTCAAATTTCTTCAAAATGAGCGAAATGTCAAAAGTGACGTTTATACTTCTCGATCAGTTTAAAATATAATTTGCATTTTGGTGAAATTGTTTTCATGCTATTTATTACTTTTTATATTGTTCTGTTCGTTTCTGTTCATTAAAAAAATATAGTAATATACTTACCGACGTCTGAACGGTAAGTGAATCACTTACCGACGTGTTAGACTTAGAAACCAGTAAACACAACCTACCATCCTGACAACCGATGCTGTAAATAAACAAAAAAGATCGATCGCGCAAAAAATTTCTTAACGTTTTTCCTGTTATATTGAAGGGTGAAAAGATATGCACGAAAAACGTTACTTTCACTGAATTTACAACCTTCTTAACTCGTTAAATAATTTTCCGCAACGACTTCACAGATCGGGATGAGTGCATCTTATTCTTTATCAATTTTGCCTTCTTGTCTAGCAAAAACATCCACAGGGAGGGAAACATTGTAAAATGGTTATTTTTAGGATATATTTCGCGTACTAAGTTTACTTCGATGTTCCCAACTTAATTGTTAATTGTTCTGTGAAGACGGCTTCCATTCGAAATAATGAAGCTCAAATGTGTCATGAGCTACCGCTCTATTATATTTGCGTTTAAACAACTTTCTTGTGATTCTATGACCCTTTTTTTAATCTTATTCATGAATATATTCAACTTAATTCAACTCATCTTAGCAATTAAAATTTCAAATTGTTTTCACAGCTCATAATCGTCTCCACTAAAACTCTTTCTGATTTTCTTTCTGGGAAAATCCTGCTGTTATGTGTTAATAATGGCGAGCGAAGGGAAAATTGAAAATGTAGGTGATTATGAGGGTTTTATGGCCTCGACCAATGATAGATAGAGGTTTAAGAGATTAAGAGGCTTCAATTATTGTTCAAAAAAATATATATATGTGCCTCCGTGTTTGTATTTAATATAAAACGAGGTATTAGGATTAAAAAAAATTCTTTTTATCAAAAAACGAGAAAATATTGAATTTTTTTTTCAATTGCATCCCGAAATTTTTTTTACATCTCTTACAATGGAACCAGGAAGTATGGTAGCACTGAAATGTAGGTAGAGTGCACATATATTTTTTACACAGCTCCAATTTAATTTAAATAGGGAATAAATTGAACAGTGAGATATATTATATGGGCAGAGAGAAAGTCTGGCAGTTAGGTATTATTTTTAAAATGATTAAGATTAAGAATTATGAAATTTTTAGTTATAAGCGGGATTGTAAAATGCCTACCAAACTGTCAATACAATCCTTAAAGCCAAATAAAATCAACTTTCTTCAAAATAAACACCTTTATGTATACCAAAAGACCGAAACCATATTTTTGTTTTCCCTGAGACGCCATATTGAATTTAATTTGACAGTTCGTTGAATTGCCAATGTGCTGCTGGTACCTACATTGTATACTGGCGTCAAATAAATTTAAAGCCGCGTTTACACGAGGCCAGTAGGTGGGCAGATTACTTAATTGGAGTAGGTAGCCTGAGGCAAGTTACTGTACTGGGGACTTGCCGTTGACCCTGTCTACACGACGTCAGTTGTGTTAAAGCCAGTGTTTAAGTGAGTTGTATTAAAAATGGCAGAAAGTGCATCTTCTGTATTATCTTATGATGAAGTACCAGAATTGACTGGAATTTGTAAGAGAATCCTGTGAAATATTATTGGAAGAACTGGAAATAGGCCAGACGATAGGGGTAACAACTACAAGTAATTTGCAATACGGTTGATTTTTATTCATAAGTACCTTAAAGTGTGTAGATTAATATACAAAAAAGTTTACCAGTTTATCGATTTACCAGAAAAAAAAGAAAGACATTTTCCAATATCTCGCGCTGGAGAAAAGTTTAAAAGAAATAAAAATTACCACCGTGTAGGAGGAGAGTTTTGAAACAAAAAAGGTTCCCTGCGTTTTTTTGTCCAAGCAATGGTTTATCCGGAGAAAATTCGGTAAACTAAATATGTGTTCCGCATCCGCGCGACTCTATTTTCTGAAGCGCGGCGGAGTACATTATAAACTATTGTACAGTTATAATGTAGATATAAATAATTGAAATACGACGTTTTGAAGAGGAAAGTGTCGGCTTTAAGGTGGCATTTTTTTGTCATGGCACATAATCATTTTTAGCAAATTACTCATTTATAATATAAATATTATATTCTAATAAAAAACCAAGTATCTCAATAAAAAATATATTATATAATTAGGTGGCATTGAAACAAATTCTCGAAGGATGGAAACTGTTATTTTGGAGGTCTGTTCCATAGTTAAAATTTACGGATAATTAATTTTTCCTAACTACGAAATACTGCACTTTTCATTATTTTGTCAATTTTAGGACTCTTGAATTTACAAGCAAATATATATTGAATACTGTAACTTTGTTGGGGAAACTTCTAAGATCAAGAATATATAATTACAAAATCAATTAATTTACATACATACTTGGATTCAATGATTTTTTGTATTATATGCGAGAATAGCAATTTTTATAGATTCTGGTAGGAATCTTCTTTATTTTTTCAAAATTAAATTTGATACTCCTGTAGTATGAAGATTAATATTCAACGAACAAAATATATATGGTGGAAAGGTATAAAAGATTATTAATATATAAATGTAAGATATAACTTTTTTCATACCTTTTTCAAATAAAAATATGTAAAAATTCATTTATCACCTTTTATTTATTATTTACAACCTTAACTCTTGCCTAAGATTGGAAAAAAATTCTGATTGAATATTTATATTTTTTTCCGCCGTGCAGCAGAGTCGCGCGGATGCGGAATACATACTTAATTTACTGAGTTTTTCACGGACAAACCATTGATCGGAGAAAAAAACGCAAGAGACCTCTTTTATTGCAAAACACTTCCCCTATCCGGTGGTATTTTTTATTCTTCTTCACCTTCCTCCCAGCGTGAATTATTGAAAAATTTCGAAAAAAAAAAGTTTTTCGATTTTTTTTTCTAGTTTGGGAAATCGATAGACTGGTAAACTTCTTTTTATATTAATCTACATACTTCAAGGTACTTATAAAAAAAAATCAGCCTTATTGCTAATTACTTGTACTTTTGGTCTAAAATGACCCGTACCGACTGGACTAAAAAGAAAAAACTATGGGCGAGAGAGTGGCTTAACAGGAAAGATACCCGTGGTGCATTGTCCAGTGAGTTACTAACACAACTGCGTAATTTACAGTTCAGAAAACTGGTCCAATAAGCAAAAGTTCCAAAAACTTAGTACAGTATTACACAAATATATAAAATGTTAACAATTTAAACAATAAACTTACATCCAATAAGGCACTGTTTGTCACCAATTCGGTCACTTGCTCGTCAATGAGTTGTCCACACATGGTCCACACGGCGTCAGTGCATGGCAACCTGTGTGTCAGGTACTGTTTTCGAGTGGAGGGGGGCAGGTTGTCCACCTCGTGCAAGTCGGCAGGCAACTTGCCTGTGATTTACAAGCGTGGTCGTCCACACGGAGCAGGTTACCTGCTACAAGTAGCCTGCCCACCTAGTGGCCTCGTGTAAACGCGGATTAACGCTGTTTGCAATCTCGTTCATCTCCCTAAAATGTTATTATCATAATATACAGGGTGTCCCACGACGAGTTAAAACTATCTGTATATGGCAAAATCCTTATAGTAAAATCATGAAAATATCTGCGTTTGGGTTTTCGGATACGGTCTTTTTAACTAAAATATTTTCAAAGATAGCAGACTTCCGGTTATACCGAAAGTCGACTGTAACTTAGTTATTTTGAATAAAACACCCTGTATATTAATACATTTTCGAAATCTACGTAAAATTTTAATATAGTTTTGTCTGGAAACTTTTTTCGAAATTGCATTCTTTTTGAGTTATTAATTTTTTTGTAAAAAATTTGACGGTTGCAGACCCTTGTATATTATTTTTTCACGAGGATACCCTTAAAGATATGAAAATGGTTTCTATTCGGTTGCTTTTAGCAAGGTCGGACCTATTTGAATCTATGTCGAGATATTTTTCATTTTATACAGGGTGAGTATAGAAAGTGTTCAAAGTTCAACTTCATAAATATCAAATTTATTCATTTTTTTTTTCAAATAGAACCACCTGTTTTTTCTATTTTAATGCATTCAGGGGTGGAAAATAAGGCAAATTCATGTATACTTTTCTATACCTAAACCTTACCGTTATCCAGATATTAAATGTAAATTTTTAGTTTTTACTCGTCGTGGGACACCCTGTATATATAGGTAATCGTGACTGGAAGCTGCTCATTGTAGATGTAGGTTTTCTCTGATGACTGGACTATGTCGCAGCCAGTGGAAAATATAATCAATCGGTTGAAATATATTCACAACCGATGGAAAATATTCCCCACCGGGGGAAGACATCACAAACTAAAGTCTTGCACCGGCTACACCCTGCTAGAAGTTTGTCTTTACTAGCAAAGTGCAGTTATAAAAATTCACATACAGGATTAAATACATTCATTTACAAGTACAGAAAAATGAGAACATTGGTAAGAAAATAATGAGTGAAACAAATATATTTACACAAATTACAGCGTAACATAATTATTTACATACTTATAAAATTTAAAATAATAATTATCCAAAATCACCACTACTTCACCTGCCCCTACAACAACCATGCTTGATCATCTAAATTTTAAACCCAGTTAAGAAAAACATGCAAATACCTAACAACATTATACAAGGCAAATTAAAAATTGTTAAGGCTGAAAAAAAAGTTCTGTTGCTTAAAACTGAAAAAGTCGAAGATGAATATTAATTAATCTGGAACAGAAGATCAAACAAAATTAAAAAAATTCACCAAAAACTTGATAAAAAATAGTGGGAAAAACTTACAGGTGGCCATTTTGCATATAACAATGTTGGCATTCACGATATTTTGACAGACCTACTGGGCAACAATTTCTGCAACAAAAAATCAAACAAAATTAAAAAACTCAACAAAAATTCGATGGAACCTATGGGACCTGTGAAAACCAGGCAACAATTTCTGGAACATAAAATCAATCAAAGTTTAAAAAACTCAACAAAAATCAGGATCAGGAAACCGGAGCAATATGACTTACCCGTAAAAGGCTGGATAGTAGTTTGTAAAGTATATGGAATGACACAGTTCACCTATGGCAGGATATTATTGAGTGGATGTGAGCAACAGCCTAGATCTATGTCTTTTGAAAAAAGAACCTGCAAAGAAAAGTAGTATAATATACAAATAATATTTTAAATTATTACATTACTTACCTGGGTTTTCACTTTTAACACTGACACTTGTGAAAATAATGTTGGTTCGAAACAATAGGGGTATGCATTTTACAAATATAGATGATGCATTATAGAAATTCAATATAGGTAGGTACTCACTTTGTTGGGATAGACATATATTTTATGTTACCTTAAACAAAAAATAGAATAATTATTGAAATGTAACCATAAAAATGATAAGTAATTTGCAAAAAACAGTTAAGGGTTTTACAGAAATCCGTTGACAAAAAATCAACGAAAAATTTTTTTTAAAGACATTAAAATCGAGTTCATGATCTCATGATGACTCACTTCTTATATAAGAACCCTTATTTGTCATGTATATAGAAATATTTATCTGCACAATTGTAACATTCTTTTTTATATTAAAAATCGGAAGTTCATAGTTTATATGGGATAAAAAATGAAAAGAATGTTGTACTCATTTGATGCTAATAACTAACAGTGAATGAAATAAAAACCTACCCCTCTAGAAGAATGTATTAAGCTCTAATCCCTGGATTCCATATAGGTACACCATTCAAATACACTCCAGATTCCTTGAAACAAAAAATAAAATGAATTACAAACACCAGATACAAATAAAATTTTCATTTTATATTCCCCAAAGCAGCTTCAATAAGAGGTAGCAATATGATTCACCTCTTATAAAAGAATAATTATTTGTCATAGGAATATTGACCGGCCGGCTTTTGAGTATTTTGTTTAAAAAAAAATATTAAACTATACAAAAATGGATTATAAATGACTAAAATATCAATAATGATCATCAAATTAATTTAGAAATCAAAAACTAAAGAAATACTCTCTTAAAATTGAAAGTATGAGAAAAATTAAAAATTACCCCATTAGAAGAATGTATCTATTTCGAAAATCAGATACAAAAAATATTTTCATTTAATATTCCCAAAAGCAGCCTCAATAAGAGGTAGCAATATGATTCACCTCTTATAAGAATAATTATTTGTCATAGGAATATTCACCGGCCGGCTTTTGAGTATTTTGTTTAATAAAACATAAAAAAAATAGAAAAATGGATTATAAATGACTGAAATATCAATACTGATAACCAAATTAATTTAGAAAACAAAAACTAAAGAAATAGTCTTTTAAAATTGAAAGTATAAAAAAATTAAAAATTACCCCATTAGAAGAATGTATCTATTTCGGACATCAGATATAAAAAATATTTTCATTCAATATTCCCCTCAAGCAGCCTCAATAAGAGGTAGCAATATGATTCACCTCTTATATAAGAATAATTATTTGTAATAGGAATATTCACCGGCCGGCTTTTGAGTATTTTGTTTAAAAAAAAAACATTAAAAGAATAGAAAAATGGATTATAAATGACTAAAATATCAATACTGATAATCAAATTAATTTAGAAATCCCAATTAAAGAAATAGTCTTTTGAAATTAAAAGTATAAAGAGTATTTAAAAAAAATAAAAAATTACCCCATTAGTAGAATGTATCTAGCTCTAATCCACGCACTTGCACTTCACTACACTTCACGATAAACGAACTCAAAAAAAATAAATTTCAACCCCGCATTTCGAACCGACCGAACCGAAAGTTGAACCGCTACTGAATAATGGCATCTACTGAATTTACCTATTCGTTAAATGTACTTGTTAGTCACCTGTTAAATAAGAATAGTTTATCATATCTATCATTAATATACCGATACCGGCCGTCCTATGAGTTATTAAAAAGACTTTTAGTCTTGTTCATATATGTACTTTGTAGGTATTATAATGAAAAAGGAAAAATGAAAAGGTACAAAGAGCGAGCAGTATAATATAATACATTTATAAAAGTGATTTGTGGAGTATTAATTATTATTTTTGGAAATTATTTTTAGAAATTAAACCATAATCTTTTTTAAATTACCTAATTCAATATTTCTGGATCGTGCACTTAACTGGATCCCATTCCTAGTAGACTTTAATATTAAAAGAATGTGATACAAAATAGTAGTTCACCTAACTAGTGCAGAAAGTGATACTTTCACTTTATGCACGTGTTAGGTACACTATTTTTTCTACTAGCATGCGGAAAAAATCCCAAAAGTTCACATAAAGAAACATTTCTTATTAAATACGTATATCAACAAATTAATTATTATTTTTTGACATTCATTTGATGAGGCTTACACCAGGGCCATTAAAAAATGATTGAAAAATAAGTTTTTTTTTAATTGAAAATTATAGCAGAATTACAATAAATTTATTAATTTGTCAGTCATTTGGTAAGCTACAAGCATACAAATATAAATTTTAAATATTCAAATGCCAAAAAACTTGACAAATTTACTTTTCCGCACTAGTGCGGAATAGTGACTCTTTACGCATTGAAATGAGTGCGGAAAAATGGACTTTTCCGCACGTCAGTAGAAAAAATATTTTATTTTTTCATAATATCAAGGATATATGATCTACTCTGAATGTACCTTAAACATTTTACAACAAATGTATTGCAGTACTTAAACTTCAAAATATTATTTATGTGGTTGGTAAGAAAAGTGGTCAAATCAGTACATTGTCAATAATTAAAAATTTTCACTACAATCATCTAGAAATTCATAGTTTTCCAGCTTAGCCGGTATTCGCATGGAGAAAACAACATAATGAACCTGCAAACAATGACTCAACGTCCTCTTTTCTGAAGAGGTGGATTTATAAGCAGCATTTGTGTATAAGACTGGGCTTGACAGATACAGAAGTGAAATAAAAAATTTGGACTGCTTTCGAACATTCGATTCAAAATAGTGATTTAATTCGAGATCGACATTTGGATCAAATGTTGATGTGTGCAGTTTATGTTGTTTGCAAGTGTAAGGGTTGACAGGTCGTTGTTATGAAACACTTAGTAAAGTCACTTATATTTTTATTCAACAACTAAATAAATCTCTGTAGACATATCTATAAAAGTATTAATTAAGCTATTTCGTCAATGACCCAATACATTATACAAGGGGCATTACACAAGTTAACCAATTCGGATTTAAAGTTTCAAGATATTATGAAGTTTTACAGGGATCAGCCGTCAGAAAAAAGAATGGTAACAAGAGCTATCTCATTTCTGTTCAGCTTATTCATCAATCTTTCGCAGAAATCCATTCTACGATCTGGATCGTCTACTGTTAACTCCTGCACAAAAGTCAATTTGTAGGGCTGAAGTTTTTCTTTATGAAGACATCTTAGAACAGTTGTATGACTAACATTATTTTCATGGGCAATTTGACGTGTACTTGAAGTTGGATTCTCTTTTCTGTTCAGCTTATTCATCAATTTTTCGCAGAAATCCATTCGACGATCTGGATCGTTTACTGTTAACTCCTGCACAAAAGTTAATTTGTAGGGCTGAAGTTTTTCTTTATGAAGACTAACATTATTTTCATCGGCAATTTGACGTGTACTTGAAGTTGGATTATCTTCGACATTTAACAAAATATCCAATCTCACATCATCATCAACGAAGTGTGGTTTTCTTTTCAATAGTTTGACATGTCCAGGTTCTCTGAATTGTGCATGAATTTTAAACACAGTACTTTGTGAAATATTAGGCAATTCGGGATACCTGTGATTAAATAAGTTTGCCACTTCAACTTGACTTCTGCAGTTATCCCCGTACCCGATCATCATTAAAATCTCAATTCGGTGAGTCTCAGTTAAATATTTCATTGTTATGTCGACAAGGAGAGAGTGTTTGACTAAGATTTTACTTTTTCAGTATAAACTGTCAACACATTAACAACTGACAAAATAGAAAACAATCCGCATTATTTACCGATTCAAAACAATCCACATTATTTACCGATTTTGTCTAATTATTGACATTTTTAGGCAATTTTTAGGTATTATGATAAAATTCATGGGCGTAGCAGGTTTTGTTCAATATACAAATACGTCTAATAATTAGTTAGTTTAGATTTTTGATAAATCCATATTAAATTTAGCTAATTTAAAAAAGTAACAATATTTCAAGTGTAATAAATTATTAATTTTAAAATTTCACCCTGTATAATTCATTATTGACCATACATAATTTAGGTGAATATCTTTATAGCTGAGTACACATGACTAGAAAGTCAAGAAAACATTTTTGTATTCTGTGTAAAATTTTTATTTTAAAATTGCAAAGCGCTTTCGGCATCTTATGATTTGATTGGTTCTCATTAGACCTCAATATATCAAATTTATTTAGTTTATTTAGAAAATTCACATATTTGGTTTTGTGACATTACCAGATCAAAGAAAGTTTTTTACAATAATTTTACTTTTATGCTCATGTTGTATAGCTTGAGTTCTGTTTCCACTTGAATTGTCATTTGTCACTTTAGTTTTAAATTGAAGTAGTGTCACTTCGTCTTCCGGTCTACTAACACGTGTTCGTGTAGTGGCTGAAGAATTTAATAAAATTAAAAATGTTCATAATATGAATACAATTTAACCCCAATCAGGGGACAATTAATTTTTAAAAATTTTTAAATTTAATAGTGACGTTAATGTGTTGTAGACATTGGACTAAGTTTCTTGTTTCATATCTGACGAGTAAGTAATTCTTTTCTAATGTTTTTTTTTTAATTTTTCAACGATTATTGCTTACTTGCAGGTATGGCACTGATGATGGCTTAACCGCCGAAAGCGCTTTGCAATTTTAAAATAAAAATTTTACACAGAATACAAAAATGTTTTCTTGAAATACATAATTTAGTTTGTTGGAATCGGTTCATTAAGAGGATTTCAAAAATATGCAAATATACAGGGTGTTTCATTTAAAAAAACAACACCGACTATTGTATACTTGCGTGAATCACCCTGTACATTTATATTTACATAACGCACAACTCAATTCAAAAGTTGACGTGTCTCAACATTTTTTATAATTTTGTAGAATAATGACATGAAAAATTTTATTCCATAAGTGGTTTCCACACTTTATGTTCAATCGCTTTAAAGGATATACTTTGTTGCCAGATTTTCTCGCAGCTCTGTATACTTGAATGCTTTGTGCGTGTATGAACGAGCAGTTAGTTAGTTGACTGAATTATTCTGGGAGAGACGCGATGGATTCAAAGGGACAATCGTTGATGTTTTGTTGATGTGAATACGTCAAATTAGAATTAAACAAACGACAATTTGAAGCGAATCGGATGGCAAGAAATTATGTTGAGAATGAGAGAGGTTCATTTATTATACAACTGTTGGGGTTAGGTTAACAGGAAGATTCTATTGAATAGTTATTTACTGAGGTATTATAGACGTTAGGAATACATGAAAAATTGGTAATGTACTGGAAACAAAGTAATATTTAATATTAATAATAAGCTGACAGGAATATACTAGCTCAGAGTGGCAAGAACTAAATATCACGGAAATTAATTTTTCATCCTTTCTCCTTTACCCTCAAAAAAAATCATATAATAAAGAAAATTCCTCTAGCCCATGGCAATTAGTTGATTAATTAATTAATAATTCCTTTGTACAGACCATTAATAGCTTGATCCCTTAATTTATTTCCGTTTTTAAATCTGGTCTTATTAAGAAAAAAATGAAGTTAGCGTGAAAGTGAGAGTTAGTGGCTTGTCAAAATAACAAAGTCCAGCCTATTTTAATTTCTAATTGAAGCATTCAAGAAATAAAGGAGTCAAGTACTCATTTCCAATAAATTTCATTTATTAGGATAAAAATGCTTAGGACAAAGTTATTCTTTCCGTTTATTATTTCCCAAAGGGCTGTTTCAGTACCCCTCTTTAATAGTTCATCTGATTTTCTTCATTTCCTTTCATACCAGTATGTCCTGGAATCCACAGTAAGGTAGTCGTTTGAAAATGCTACTGTGCGTTAGCGAAACGCGTCACGCGAATATGTAGGTATTGAACTTAGTTCAAATATATTGAGATATGATTTGAACCAATTAAATTGTTTCATTTCATCGTTTAGTATGATTCTCCATCAAGTAAAATCCTCATCTATTCAATTCAAGAAAGGTCCTTCCTAATTTATTGAGTTGCCTTGGCATTCCCAAACCATTTGGGAACTGATCAGACGAGAGCTCAGTGCTTCATTGGCTGCTTGACATTATATTGCTTGACATTATAATACTACTTCCATATTTTCTTTATCAATATTGAGCTGGACATACTTTCTTATGGCAGGAATTTCCGCTTGAAAGATACTTGTGGTTTTCCCCAATCTTTCAGAGTGTTTGGTTCCTGGCCCGTACACTCCTATCCCAGCTCTCTCTATTGCCTTTTGGTCTCTATTAGCAACGAACATTAACAAGACAAGAAGGGCCACTCTCCGTCGGAACTTTCATGTCCAGCTTACACAAGCGCGCCGACGATTTCGACAAATTTCTGAAGCCGTGCACGTGTTCGTGCGCTAGCGATTAAAACGAATAAACGTAACAATAATTGTTATTTTGACCTATTCCGCTTAGTGTGAATTAAAATTAAAAAGGGGATATCGTCAGGATATTTAATTGGTGGATCTTAACATAATTATAAAAAGTACTGATAGCAAAAATGAAGGGAAAAAGGAAAGTTGCATCAAAAAGTAATAATGTAGAAAGCTACAGTATTTAAGTAAATGTTGTGAAATAAAATATACACCTGCCGGTTTTCAAATATGTTTTAAGATATTCATTTTTATGATAGGTTTCATTGATTGTTTCGAAGAATATCTATTTTTTATATCTCGGTTAGCAAACTTAATTGTAAAATAAATCCGCCGCCTAATATATAGGTTTAAGAAATATTTATGAGGAAACTCTTAACAAGGATGTGGAAGTAGTAAATTTTCATATAATTCCTTAAGCGTCGCTCCAACGTTCTCGTGACAACTGATTTTATTAAAATTTTCAACAAAGATTATTTCTAGTTGCTTAACATATTCTACAATATTACTAGGAGGTACATTGAGACCTTCATAGTTTTTAGAAGTCGAATATGCTTTATGCTCTAAAAATACAGCCGCAATGAAATAGTGATATTTGTGCCCCTTCTTGAGTATTTGCTTCAATTGTTTGGTTTTCAGAGAACATATCTGCATTGGAAATGGTAGAAAAGGTCCAGAGCAGGTTCCTCAGATAGTTATACTATAAGAAATATCGTACCTGGCTGGACTATAATAGAGTTTGATCAAGTCATTTGAGATATCAGTTCAAAGATTTATTGCTAGAGCAAAGGAGAACTTCATCTGCTATTATGTTCATGTACAAAGTTCTCAATGGTAAAATTAACTGCCGCGAAATTCTTCCATCTATCTCATTTAATGTTCCTGGACGGGACGCTTTTGTGAGTATTATAAGAATAATAAATGATCACAACTTATTAGTGAGTATTGATTGGTGTTTGACTGAAAAAGTTTTTCACAATCTTATACTAGAGCAAATTTTAAATATATCTATATAATTTTTTTTACAAATTGTTGCAAACCTGTTTGAACTTCTGCAATTCATAAAATTCATTTATTCAATTTATACTTGGGATATGTTATTGCCATTATTAATGTGTAAATGTAAATTTTAATTTAATAATTATTGACCATGTGATTAGGCCTTT
>CAJUYI010006872.1:0-13025 GCA_910591695.1 Galerucella pusilla
AATTCAACACCCTGTATCTCATAAACGACAACACCTATCACACATATTTATATGAACTTTTCGTCTTAAAATTGAGTAACGGAGCGCCCCATATAATATTTTAGATTACTTAAGAAACACCCTGTATACACTGTGGGCCGAAAGAAAGGAGTACTATTTTTTTGTTTTTTGGGCGATTTATTATATATAAATCGCCCAAAAAACAAAAAAAATATTTTTAATTAAAAAATGTGCTACTTTATTTCGGCCGACAGTGTAAATGAAAGTTTATGGTTGTAAGTCTCGTACTGTTGGTACCAGAGTTTTTCCCTTTTAACTATATCTTGAAAAAAAAATGTCTACGCGTACAATTAACCGTTATAAAGTATGGGTAAGTTGAAGACATTTAAATTCCTTCTTCTTATCTAAACTTTAACCAATTTTCAGTCTAATATCCAAACGGATGCTGTGCAGAAATTGGCATTGTGCTTGTCATATCGAAAGAAGAGCTGATTTTTTTTACGTGTAATCAATTTTATTGGCGAAGTACTGAAATTGGACATTAGCTAGTTATGTGTTTTTCATTTTAACTGATAATTGTGTTTTGTGGTCGAATTTTTTCCCTTTTTATATGTAAATACATTTCGAGAAAATCCGCCGTGAAATCAAATGTGATTCGGCTACGCTCGCATAAACACAACCACCAGTGGCGTAGCAAATACATTTTCAATACACTAAATTTAAAAAGAAAATAAGTATAATGTCCTTTTAAACAATATTTAAAATAGAACTGATTTGCTTATATAGGGTGTCCCACGACGAGTTAAAACTATCTGTAAATGGCAAAATACTTATAATGAAATCATGAAAATTTCTACGTTTGGGTTTTCAGATACGAAGACCGGTAGTCCACTATAACTTTGTTATTTTAAATGGAACACCCTGTATATTAATACATTTTTAAAATCTACGTAAAATTTTAGTATACTTTTGTCTGAAAACATTTTTCGAAACATGCATATTTTTTGAGTTATTAATTTTTTTGTAAAAAATTGACGGTTGCAGACCCTTACAAATTATTTTTTTAAGAGGATACCCTTGAAGATATTAAAATGGTTTCTGTTCGCTTGCTTCAAGCAAGGTCGGACCTATTTGAATCTATGTTGAAAAATTTTTCATTTTATACAGGGTGGGTATAAAAAGTGTTCAAAGTTTAACTTCATAAATATCAAATTTCTTTATTTTTTTAAATAGAACCACCCGATTTTTCTATATTAATGCAAATAACCCATGGACTTTTGATTCTCTGTGCTATTCGCTTAGGTAATCGACAAAATAATAAATAGAGAAATGCATAAAAAAACATTGTTTTCTATGACAAAGTTGGGAATATTAAGATCCTCATCAACGTCCGCCTATGCATGTCATGGATAACTCGGATTTGTACTCTTCGAGTTCTCATGATTAGAAGAAGAGGAATAATTTTTTTCAATATATATATATTTTTTTTCTTTAATGGTTTCTATGTTTTTCTAACATTTAATCGTTAATGAAGATGTCGTTTGTCAATTAGAGTATAGTTTTTTTTATAATTACTTCACAGCTCATGAGTTAATGCAGCTTGAAATTGCTATAGATGTTAAATAAGTTCATAGTAAATGTTCATGATGATGATGATGATAAACATGAAATAAGAATTGATAATTTTAATATAATAATATTAAAAGGAAAAGTAAGTAAGCAACAAATTTGTGAAATTTTTTTTATTTGTATTTGTTTGGGGGGGTATAAAGTACTAATTCATGAGGTTATAACTTTTGCTTAGGCCGTTCGAAATGGGAAAAACAGCTCTGAAAATGGGAAATGACGTCTCCAGTAGATTCAATTGTCTAGATGGGTTTTTTATGTATTTTTCAAAAAATATATAGTGCTTTGTCACTATGCTTATTAAATTGGAAATTTAGATTAAAAAATGGGCCTTTTTTGGTTGTTCAAGTTCAAAAAAACACGTAAAAGCATAGAATTTCCTAATTTTTTCGAGTAATTGGTTTTTTTGTGCCATTTTTCATGAAATTATGGGTCAAAACAGACCCCAAATTGATCAGAATGGCTCTACAAGGAACATAAAACATTAAATTAACAAAAAGGCTTGGACGTGTATTAAATTTCAATCAATTATATCCGAAAAAACGCGTGAAAAAGGCCCATTTTCATCCTAAATGTCCAATTTAATTTGCCTAGACAATAAAATCTGAAAATCCCATTTTCAGAGCTGCTTTTCCTAATTTTTCCGATTTCCAACGGCCTAGTGCTAAATACTTTTATAAAGCCTTAATTGCTTCTATCTCTAAGTTGTACCTACCATCATTAACTAATTACTCTTAATGCACATACAGAGTGTTGTACAATAGTGTGTCGGGATCGGTAAATGTCAAACAAAAATTCCTAACTCGTCATATTAATAAATCGGAGTTTCCCAATAATAACATTGGGCATTAGTTGCTTTTACGAAAACAGTGGCGTGCATTAATTTCAATCAATGATCAATCCATACTGTGGGTATTTGAGTTTTATTTCCATATTAATTTAGCCTCCAGGGTTGTATCAAGATATTTTTAATTATCAGCTGTTTGTAGAGTTTTACTTTACGTTTTTCGATCGAGTCCTGTTGCAAGAAAAAGTGAATAACTGGTCTAAGAATCCTTCCTTGGGATATTCCTTTACTCCTTGAATTTCTTTCAAATCAGAGAATATTCGTCTTTCTGTTTATATGATAATATATACATTTTAAGAAGACTAATTGAAGCGGGATAAGAAATGTATTTAGCATTTATAGACTTGAAGGCAGCTTTTGATACAGTAGAAAGAGAAAAAATTTGGGAGGTATTGGAATATTTAGAAGTACCGAAAGCCCTAATTAATATAATTAAAAGCACATACGAGACTGTCAAATTAAGAGTGCAGATAGGAGGTCGAAGATCGGAAAAGTTTACGATGAAAAAAGGTATAAAACAAGGTGATAGCTTAAGCCCACTGTTGTTTGTTATTATTATGGACAAAATAGTGAAGGAAATAAAAAGACAAGGAGGACATCTGGACACGATAATAGGGTACAGGAACATGGTACCGGTCAGACTAAGTAACCTACTATACGCAGACGATATCGTACTCATATCCAAATCGAGAAATAGAATGCAGAAACTAATTAACTTACTGGCAAGAGAAATAGAAAAGATGAAAATGACAATGGGAATATCAAGAAAAAGACAAAGAGGAAGACCCAGGAAGAAATGGATAGACCAGATTGAAGAAATTGGAAAGAACAATGGAAAGTCATTGGGAGAGATGAAGGTATTAGCCAGGGACAGAAAAGAATGGAAAATATGGATTCAGAAAGAACTCCAATCCGATGCCTGAGAAGGCATAAGGATAAGAGAAAGAAAGAAAGAAAATTTATATGAATATTCTATGAATTAATCCTCAGTAAAAATTGTATCAATTCTACGCTCCTGTATAATATTATCCTTTCACAAAATATTCACGAATGAAAAAAGACTTTCTGTCAAGCATGGCGATGATGATGATATATAAATTCATCGAAATGTTAGCGACCAGAGAGCCTACAACAAACTATGGTATGGCATTTTCGTGATTTGTAACTGTCAAGATGGAGGTCGCATTCTGCGTCTAGTTAATGACCGTACACATCGCTCATCATCACACTCACTAATCATTTTCACTTACCGATCCGTTCGGTCAAAGAGCGGTATTTCTATATCTTCCATCTTGAATATTGACATTTACTCACTAATTTAATTTTTTTTATCTACCCCGTATAATATAGTCTTGTATCTAATTAGCTAAAAAGGATGTAGCTACCACGGGAGCTTGTTAAATTTATTTAAACAATTAAAATTTGAGACAGCTCATTTAATTCTTCGGAATGTACAATAAATACTCAAAAAATTCGATCTCATATCTCGGTGATATACGATCTCGAAGTCCACACAACTTGTTTGTTTTTGTTTCTACTCGAGACTTTGAAGGTGAGTCTGAAAAAAAAATGATTAGTGTGTGCCGTATTGGTTTCCTTAAAAGTATTCCCAGCACTCCATTAACATCCTCTCCGCGCCGCGACCTCCCGAACTTCTGGAATATCATAAAAGCCAGCAAAAGAAAAGGAAGTTGAGGAGTTGCCATGCGACCGGCGACTACCAACTTCCTCTAATTAGTGCAGTCAACTCCCAACGATATCTCCCAATCATCATTTTGTACAGGGGTGAACTAGAAACTGACAAAATTGGGTTGAGATTTATTTTTTCGTCTTGGGTCGATAGAAATTGTGGATTTTTTTATTAATAATCAAGCATCAAGCCCACTAAAACCATCTTGATAGCCTTTACTAAGGAAAGACGAGGTCATGGTTAGCTACCTACGGGACACTATGGATTCCAGAACTCACTGGAATAGGAGGAAATGAAGTAGCAGATGAACTAGGAAAGAGGGGGACTGCTGAAATACCCTTCTGGGGACCTGAACCCTTTTGCGGAATCAGCCCCAATGTAATATTGGAAGGAACTGTTTTAATAATCACTATGCTTCCATAGGTAAAAATATGGCAAGTAATATCCCAACACCATCTGTTTATCATCTACAAAGAAAGCCGTATCAGTCGTCCCTGTTTCTTGCACCTACAACCAAATATGAAGTACTAGAAATCATAGACTCATTAAAATCCAAGAAAGCGCCAGGTATTGACGGAATAAAAGCTGAAACTTTGAAAGAAATGAAAAACGAAATAGCTCAACCACTTTCTCACTTAATAAATAAAATAATAGAGTCCGGATACTGTCCCACTAATTTCAAAATTGGTTTAATAAAGCCTCTATTTAAAAAGGGTTCTAAATCTGAGGTAATTAACTACAGACCCATATCGTTAATCTCAAATATAGCCAAAATTTTTGAAAAAATCCTTAAAAAAAGAATTACTCAGTACATAAATAAAAATACACTAATATCTTGTAATCAATATGGCTTTAGAGAAGGTACATCTACGCAGGATGCAATTTGTGCTCTAACCTCTAAATTATATAAATATATAGACCAAACCAAACCAGCTTTATGTGTATTTCTTGATCTAGCTAAAGCTTTTGATTCTGTGGATCACACAAATCTTTTGGAAACTTTGGAGGATCTAGGATTCAGAGGAAATACCTACAACTTAATAAAAAGCTATCTAACTGACCGTTATCAATATGTTAAAATCAACAACTCTATTAGTAAAAAGAAATTTGCTGATGATACTGCAACTAAAGAAAAAGCAGAAAGTGATCTTGTAAAAATTTTTGATTGCTTTAAACAAAAAAAGTTATCCATAAACTACGATAAAACTTGTTACGTACCTTTTACATGTCTAGCTTCTTTTTTACCTCCGTATAACTTTTTAACTATACAAGGTCACAATGAAAATATTGTATTGCATTCATCAGATAACATTAAATATTTGGGAGTAACAATTGACAGTCATTTACGATGGAATTTTCATAGTAATCAAATACAAAAAACACTACGCAGTATGTTGTTTAAATTTAAAAACTTAGCGAATATTTTAGACACTCATCAGTTGAGAAAACTATACTTTGCGCTCATAGAATCTCGTCTGAGATATGGGATATTGGCTTGGGGAGGTATTGCAAATACTCACCTTAAGAAAGTAGAAGTCCTTCAAAAACAGTTTTTAAAAATAGCTTTTAAAAAACCAAGATTGTTTCCATCTGATGTATTATATAAAGATAATAAAGTAATGGATATGCGGCAGCTTTATTTTTTTAACATTGCAGTACAGCAATTCAAGAGAAGGGGATTTCTAGTTTATGTAGATCATGCACATAATACCAGATACAAAAAAGAGAAATCCCTAGAAACAGTATTTACTCTAAAAACTACTACAATGCGATCTCTTGAATACTTGGCCAATAGAGTGTACAACTACCTCCCAAACGAAATAAAGGATGCAAAAAGTGTTTTTTCTTTTAAAAAGAAAGTTAAAAATTATCTTTGGTTAAAAGAAATATCTGCAATTAAAGATCTAATTGAACCTAATAGGAGTTGAAAATATTGAAATGTAATATTATTAAATATATTTATTTTGGTCCTAGTTTAGTTTTAGTCTTTTTATTTAATGTTTTTAATTCATAATCTCTAAAATTTTTACATATTCAAATTATATCTGTCACTTTTCTTACCTGTTTTGTTTTTTTAACACTATCTGTTTTACTCATTGTATGTACTTACTGTTACGAACACCGAGCTAACCATGCCTTAGTTTCCCCACACTCAGGCATTGCCTTAGTGGGTAAATCGGTTTGTTTGTCAGCCAGATATCAAATTAGTCTCATAAAATTATTTTATTTTGTCTTTGTAATCTTGTTTCTATAATTATTTTGTAATTTTTTATGATGATGAATAAACTTATTATTATTATTATATTATAATAGGTAAAGATTAGAAAGAGAGGAGATCTGACCTTTGGAAAGATTTAGTAGGGCTTATACAATCAAAGACTCTTCTGAGTGACTACAACCTGTTGAGATCAAATGAATGCATACGTCAAAGTAAAACTGCCTGAATGGGCACCTGAAAGAGCTCAAAATAGTGGAGGAAGAAGAATGCAGATTTTGTGGAATGGAAGAAGAAACCTCCATCCACATACTTTCCAACTGCACAGCACTTCAGAATCCTAGAGCACATCACCTGGGAGATTACCGAATAGAAGAGGAACATTTTCCTAAGTTGAAGCCTGCAGACATCCTAAAATTCCTTCGGGAAATAGGACTAAAGAAACTGCTAGTTTATGAGATTCTAGATTTGGAAGGAATTATTATAATACTACTCTGCTTTTCTGGTCCAACCAAAAACGAAGGTGCGGAGCATCCCCGAGGCTCCGCAATACTTCCGTAAGGTCCTCGCTAATGAGCCAAATCCGCTTTAGGCGTTTAATTAGCCAATTCCTGTCTGTCGTGTGCGCGGCATAAATGTTTTGATAGCTAGGCAGAGGATTTTGACTTGGAGGGTGATTTGCACGGTTTTTATTTTTCGGATTCGGTTTCAAAAGTGGTTGCTTAGCGGTAACCAGGAGTTCGATTTACGCGTGTGAAGCGTACGGCCAATTACTATTATCAGATTTAAAGTGTATACAGGGGTTGTTTGGTATTTAAATTGATAATTAATAAAAATTTTCTCTTCGTTTAATTATAGAAGTTTCAAAATTGGGAATCGAAAAAGGCCGCGTTTACAGTAAAAACACTGACAAGTTAATCAAGACGGTCATGAGTCAGCAGTACCAAACATGCGTTCCGAATCTGTCTTAATGAGGTGCCACCACCAGTGACGGCACAAAAATTTACAAAAGTTCTTTTAAAATTTTGTTTAAAAAATAATTTTTTTGTGTGATCCCATTGAATTTTTAAAAAAAAAAGGAAGGAAAGTTGAAATCCTTTTATTCATAACACAATATTGTTCAAATATTTTTCAATTTTAGAATTAAAAAATTGTATTTTTGATCAAAATCATTTTGGGAAAAGAAATATTTTGTGAAATAATATTCTTATAATATTATACAGTGTGGAAACCACTTATGGAATAAAATTCTTTATGTCTTTATTTTAGAAAATTATAAAAAATGCCGAGACACGTCAACTTTTGAATTGAGTTGTGCGTTATGTAAACATAAATTTAAATGTACATGGTGATTCACGCAAGTATGCCATAGTCGGTGTTGTTTTTTTCTAATGAAACACCCTGTATATTTGCATATTTTTGAAATCCTCTCAATGAACCGATTACAAAAAAATAAATAATGTATGGTCAATTAAAATTACATTTACATACAAGGTGAAATTTTAAAACTAATAATTTATTACACTTGAAATATTGGTACTTTTTTAAATTAGCTAAATATGGAATTATCAAAAATCTAGACCAACTAATTATTACTGCAAAAGTCGAGTTGAAGTGGCAAACTTATTTAATCACAGGTATCCCGAATTGCCTAAAATTTCACAAAGTACTGTGTCTAAAATTCATGCACAATTCAGAGAACTTGGACATGTCAAAACTTTGAATAGAAAACCACACTTCGTTGAAGATGATGTGAAAGTGGATATTTTGTTAAGTGTCGAAGAGAATCCAACTTCAAGTACACGTCAAATTGCCCGTGAAAATAATGTTAGTCATACAACTGTTCTATGATGTCTTCATAGAGAAAAACTTCATCCCTACAAATTAACTTTTGTGCAGGAGTTAACAGACGACGATCCAGATCGTAGAATGGATTTTTGCGAAAGATTGATGAATAAGCTGAACAGAAATGAGATAGCTCTTGGTACCATTCTTTTTTCTGACGAATCAACATTCGCATTGAATGGAGAGGTAAACCGACAGAACTGTAGATATTGGTCAGCAGAGAATCCTAATCGGATGCGTGAGACACATACTCAGTACCCTCAAAAGGTGAACGTTTGGGCCGGTATCATAGGCGACCATATTATTGGTCCTATATTTATAGATGGAAATTTGACAGCTGAAAAATATTTAAATATGCTTAGAAATGAAGTTATTCCTGCGTTGGCAAAACTTATATCCCAACGCAATAGATCCTAGCTTACCGAATGAAAATGTTTGCTTCCAGCAACACGGGGCAACACCCCATTATGCTTTAATGGTAAGAACTTAGTTAGATGAAATCATCCCCAATAAATGGATTGGACGAAGAGGTACTATTGAGTGGCCAGCTAGATCGCCAGACCTCACGCCGTTAGATTTTTTTCTGTGGGGTTATCTCAAGAACAAAGTATATGCAACACAACCCACTAGCATTGTAGACCTCAAAGACAGGATAACTACAGAAATACGGAATATTTCACCTCAAACTTTAAACCAAGTTGAGGAGGAGTTCTATAGAAGACTGTGCTATTGCCAACAACTAGGTGGAGAACATTTTGAGCATTCATTCCAATGTTTAAAATCAAATACATCAGTTATTTTATGTGTGTTTAATAACTGTAAAAATGAAAATTTCACCCTGTATAATTCATAATTGACCATACATTATTTAGTTTGTTGGAATCGGTTCATTAAGAGGATTTCAAAAATATGCAAATATACAGGGTGTTTCATTGGAAAAAAACAACACCGACTATGGCATACTTGCGTGAATCACCCAGTACATTTATGTTTACATAACGCAAAACTCAATTAAAAAGTTGACGTATCTCGGTATTTTTTATAATTTTCTAAAATAATGACAAAGAATTTTATTCCGTAAGTGGTTTCCACACTGTAGAAATGAGATGTATTGAAGTGCATGTTCCAAGAATGTTTATTCTTAGCTTATTTCACATAATTTGTTGTTAAATTGTTACATTTCCTTTAAAAAACACCTTGTGCGCGCCCATGAACACGTCACTATGACTTGCATAAAACTTAATTTTGATACGTGTTTTGTAGAACCAAAAAGGGATGATTAGGGCTTCTTGGAATTTTTAGATTGAGGTATGAAGATGACTGCGGGTTCGTGTTACATTTTTTTCCCTAATTTGTACCCAACTTAACCGAAAAAAAAATTAGGTACTGTAAATAAATATTTTAAAAATAATTTTCGTTTAAAAGAACTTCATTCTTAGAACTCACTGACCAATTAGCACACATTCACCTCCATTGTCACCCACACAAAAACATGGAGAAGAAAAAAATAATCCTTGTAGAAAAATGGCATTATTCGACAAGCTCAGCTTAGTGAAAATCTAACACAGAACGTTAACAATAGAAAGCGGCTACTTATTAACCCATCGGTTTAAAAACTAATCTCAGATCTCCTGGTGGACACCTAGAGCACCCCGCTGGGCGCGATATTACTCCAGAGCGTAATAAAAGACGCAGTCAGGGGTTACCGTTCGTAATAAGTCGCTTTTTCATTATTTTTCAAACGAAATTTTAAAATCGATAAACAAAACGACGTTTCAATTTCAACAGATGAAATTTCTTGATATTAAATTAATTTTTAACTTCCATGGAATGGTGGAAAAATTGTCCTTTACATTCATTATCTTTTAAATCAAAACGAATAAAAAATGTATCTTAATTTAAAACCGTATAAGAGCACAACTCCGTATTCTACAGTGACAAGAACTAAGGTGAGAAGAAATGAAATAAAAAAAAATAATAGTAATGATTACTTGAGTTGGTAGTACCGTTAGACGTTGACTTTTAACGCGGATTTTCTATACCTAACATCTACCTAGCCGCTGCACACGAGAACGATTTAGAAGGTGTTAATATTATAGTCGATAGATCATCGGCGACTCGTCAATATTCACGAGAAGGTTGAAAAGTAGAGGAAAGTCATCAAATATGGAATGCCTTCATTTCTCTAAGACTATAAGTATGAAACGCAACACTCGACCATCTTCTGTTTTATTCGGTCTACTAAATATCGCACCCACACCATCGAGTCAGTTGCGCGAATGCTTCACGTGTGGCAGGCGTGTTTTGTTTTGTTGTCGTGCAGAAAATTTTAAAGGTAAGTAATAAACGAGTATTACTAGCTGTTATGTTTGTTTACGTAAGTGTTATACTATTTAGTATATCGGTATTATGTTTATTTCACCATTTTGTGATCTCTTGTCATTAAAATATTGTGACTTTAAAAAATATTTAGAAGAGTTTGAACTAGTATAAAAATCCAAATATGGACAGTCGTCGGCGTCTAATTATGGAATATTAAATTAAATGCTTAAAAACATTAAAATGATTAAATTTATATGTAGTTTTTTTTATATCCCAAAAACAAAAAGGTATTCCATATTTGGTGACTTTCCTCTCTCGCTAAACAAAAAACTGCACTGAGAATATCAAGAAGTCAAGATACTAAGGTTTACGCAAGGTTTGGAAACATTGGAGAGTGATAGCATGTCCTATTCTGGAACTACCTAGAAAAACATCCAAACTCCACTAGGATAACACTTGAGAGGAAGACGTCCTAGCGAAGAAAAGATTTTCTACTTCTGAACTAACATTTGGTATATCAAAAACCGTAGCACGAGAAGATTTGAACCAAAAGTCTGATGAACACGGCAAAAAGTTATTGGAGTCGCCCAAGGTAGGATTTCTCCAAAAAGGATCTTGAAAAAATACTATTCGCATAGAAAATGCAACTAGGAACACACAAAAAAACGAAATACTGAGGTGCCAGAGGTCATTCAACAACTGTTTTGAAAGAAATTCGTTACGGAATTGAGCGACAAGAAGGAATGGGATCCAAATACCATTACCAGACTTGGAAAAAATGCTATTCAATGGTACACAGACTGCTCAAAAGCAATAGAAGGAACTGGGATAGGAGTGTTCGTTCGGGCCAGGAACCAAACACTCTGAAAGCTTGGGGAAAACCCCAAGTATCTTTCAAGCGGAAATCCGCGCCATAAAGAAGTGAGCCTAGCTCAATATTGATAAAGGATACATAAGACAAAGGATCATCATAATGTCGGATAGTCAAGCAGCCATTAAAGCACTGAGCTCTTGTGTAATCAGTTCTAAAATGGAGTGGGAATGCCTAGACAAACTCAATGAACTAGGCGAGAACAATATAGTTGACTTACTATGGATTCCAAGACACACTGGAGTAGGAGGAAATGAAATAACAGATGAACTAGCCATGAGGGTGACTGAAATACCTTTCTGGGGGCCTGAACCCCTTTTGCGGAATCATCCCCAATGTAATATTGGAAGAAATAGGTAAAGACGAAAAAAGAGAAGATCTGACCATTGGGAAGATCAAGTAGCGCTTATACAATCAAAGACTACAACCTGTTGAGATCAAATGAATGCATAAGTCAAAGTAAAACTGCGCCAAGAGTTTTAACAGGGATCCTAACGGGACATTGTCGCCTGAATGGGCACCTGAAAAAGCTCAAAATAGTGGAGGAAGAAGAATGCAGATTTTGTGGCATGGAAGAAGAAACCTTCATTCACATACTTCCCAACTGCACAGCACTTCAGAATCCTAGAGCACAGCACCTGGGAGATTACTGGATAGAAAAGGAGCATTTACCTAAGTTGAAGCCTGCAGACATCCTAAAATTCCTCCGGGAAATAGGTCTAAACGAGCTACTAGTTTCCGAGAAACTAAGTAGAAGTATGGGGGCACAATAGATCTTTTAGGCCTTAGTGAATGTCACTCCAAAATACATAAGGAAGAGCTACAACGCTCTCAAATCTCAAAATAAGAACAAATAATTATAATTATGTTACTTAGTACGTTATGATTATGTTACATGTTATTTGGGTGATACGCTCGTGTGTTTGAAAGGCAGCACCTCCGAGTGAGTATGGCTCTTGGTTTGTTGCACCTTGTTAATAACGCTGACTTTGCATATTGGTAAGCTTTTTGTACGATCGTCGATGCCGGCCAAGCCAACTCACTCGTTGGGTTAATATGCAGCTCTCTCTCCACTTCCATACAACCAAAACCATTAAATGCGGTACATATGGTAGATACGGCGTTTAATTTTCGTATTAACTTTTTTTCTTTCGTCGTTTCAAAGCCGATATCATTTAGAAACTAATAGGTAATTTTTTGATCAATGTAATAATTAATCATGTACATGTACATTCCTCTTGACGTTGTTTTCGTTATTTTTGTGAGATTTGACCGAATACTTCATTTAGATGAGTTTTTACTTCACAATTATCTTTAAAAACTTGCAAATATAAAACAAGTGGTCGATATGGGTGTAATGGGGTTGTTTCGGGGTGGTATTCGACGTGGATCGGCCTCTCAACTGATGGTGTTGCTGGTCACTCAGAGGGTCATCTTACAGGAATAAAACAACTACCTGTAGCACTTGTATATTCATATTCTAACATTCACATAATAATTATTAAAACACTATCGTTTGCATATTTATACAAGTCAAGTTCATCATAAGTAAATATAAAAAATATTGTCTGTACAGAAAGTACGAGGAGTAATAAATCATTCATTTAAG
>CAJUYI010006873.1:0-10079 GCA_910591695.1 Galerucella pusilla
ATCCCTATGGAGCATCTTATAAATAGAACAGTGTATAATATATTAAAATCCCTGTGACCATGTAGCTCTCCTAAAAATGCTTATTAAACGCAGTCTGATCTGTTGCAGTCGCCTTCGTTCAAGTTCAGCCGCAAGGCTTCTTCCTCGTACAGTTTGAAGCTAGAACCGCCCAACAAACAGAAATTGAAGACTGCTGGCGGCAAACGAAAACCGCTTAGCACACCTGCATCACCCAGTAGACCCGCAGCGTCTTCCCGCGAACCACAATGCACGTGCATGACGTCGGAGCAGTATGCCAGGCTCAAAGCGCAGGATCCACGATATCGAGGTAAGTTTTGAATAAAAAAAAATAACTAGATTTTTGCTTGTGAATGGATCCCTTATAAAAATTTTATCGTACGCCTTCGCTAGATGAACATTTTTTATAATAAACTGATGCCTCAATAAAAATTCTATCGTACTCCCATGCTAGATGAAAATTTGTCCTAATAAACTGATCCCCAATAAAATTTCAATTTTTGTTTATAAATTGATCCGTCATAAAAATGTTATCGTACGTCTATGCTAGAAGAAAATTTTTGCTAATAAACTGATACCTCAATAAAATTTTATGGTACGCATATGATCTTGATTTTCTTACAGATGAATTGATCCCTCATGAAAATTTTATGGTACTTCCATGCTAGATGAACATTTATGCTAATAAACTGATATCTCTTAAAAAATTTAATTGTACGCCCATGCTAGATGAAAAGTTTTGTTAATAAATTGATCCCCTATAAAAATGTTAACTACAGTACCTATACAATATAGCGATGTCGCAAAATCAATGTATTTTTTTCAACGAAAAAAAATGTTCAACGCGTCTAAAGAAGTATTCACTTCAAAAATCATTAAAAAGGTTCAAATTACTTGTCACAATTTTATGGTGTGTAATTTATAGGCAATTTACAGTGCTAAGCTGGAAACAGTACCAATTTATTTGATGAACAAATCATTGATATTTATAAAAATCCAAGCTGTTTTTATACAAAAACATTTTTTTATATTAATTTCGTTAATTTGGAAAATGTGTTCACGTTTCATGGAAAAAAATTAGGATATTGTGTGACCTCAGCTATCTAGTTTATTTACAATGCGAATCCCTTTATATTCGGTCTATATTTCAAAGGAAAAAGGCAATTTATAAAAGGATAATCATGGGATAGGGTGGATTTTCAGTTGAAATTTAACTGCGGTACGTTGTTCGGACGTGCTCTGGATATACAGTAGGTTATACATTTTATTGTTTGCTTCAAGTTTCTGGAATTTTAGTCGTAATAATACAATCTCGTAAAAACTCGGAACTTCGTTAAGAACTTGTAATTATTCCAATACAATATGTATACAGGGTGTCCCACGACGAGTTAAAACTATCTGTATATATGGCAAAATACGATCTTTTTAACTAAAATATTTTCAAAGATGGCAGACTTCCGGTTCTACCTGTAACTTTGTTATTTTGAAAGGAACACCCTGTATATTAATACAATTTTGAGATCTACGTAAAATTTTAGTACTCTTTTGTCTGACAACTTTTTTTCTAAAAATGCATAGGTACTTTTTGAGTTGATTTTTTTGTAAAAAATTTGACCGTTGCAGACCCTTATAAATTATTTTTTTACGAGTATACCCTTGAGGATATGAAAATGGTTTCTGTTCGGTTGCTTTTAGCAAGGTCAGACGTAGTTGAATCTATGTTGAAAAATTTTTCATTTTATACAGGGTGTGTATAAAAAGTGTTCAAAGTTTAACTTCATAAATATCAAATTTCTTTATTTTTTTGAATAGAACCACTCGGTTTTTTCTATTTTAATCCATTCAGGGGTCAAAAATGAGGCAAATTCATGTATACTTTCCCATACCTAAACCTTACCGTTATCCAGATATTAAATATTTTCTGTACATTTTTAGAGATGCAGGTGTGGTTTAAATTTTATTTTGACCCGTTGATGCAAGCACTAAGAAATAAAAAAAATATGTAAATTAGCTTTTAGTACATGGTAAATATGGCAAAGCTGTTACAAGAACATGTGCTTCATTTGTAGAAAGATATCCTGGATCTCTGAAAATTTGAACAACACAATTTGGCTACCAACTTTATTTATTTTTTTTGTCTAAAAATGTCCCTTACTTTATTGGTTTATTTCGTTACTATTTTAATACGAAATATGTGTGCCCCCAAATGTATACAATGAAGTAATAAGCTAATAATAATTGATTATAAGCTAGATAAACAAAACATGTTTATATTTGGTTTTAATTTAACATTTATCATTTGGGATGAATAACATCAACAAACTTTCAACTGAATAAAGTGAGCTAATTGAAAATTCAATTATGATTGGTATTGGCGATAGGATGTGGACGAGAGGTGTGCACATTATTCTATAAAATACACATATAGTTAGGACACGTTATAGTGATGTATCGAAGCAAGGTGGACGATTCACACTGTACAGTGATGGGATTATCTGGGGATATGGATAAGTCTAGGTTAAAAATATTTAAAAAAAGCAGAATATAATTCTGAGGAAGTATGTCTTATATATGAAGTTGGTTGAAGATGACTGAGATCACAGAACTGAATTTTGTGAATAAAGGGTGTTCAAAAATTGGATGGTTTTGAAGCGTATTGCAAAAATTGAAGGAGAAAGGAACAAAAAGCTGAGATATCATGACTTATTTTTTTGTTAGGCCAGCAATGGTCCCTCCAGATTTTCAATAAGCTGTTCCATTTATAAAATATGGGGCGATTTTTCAAAATTTACCATAACTGCTATATCAAATTATCTTGCTGGATATAAAAAAAAACAGAGAAAACAAACTTCTGATTCTTTTTTCATAACAAGGACAAAAGAAACAAAAAAACGAAATACGCGAAAACAATTTACAAAAAAGCGAATTACAATAACAAATCAACCTCTTTCAAAATTTGTTCTCTTACTGCAATAACAAATGGAAATTTTATCAAATAAATTAACTCGCTCGCTCTAAAAATGTTGTAGTACGCTCATGATATAGAATTTTTACAAAACAAATCAGTCCCTTTTAAAAAGTTTATCGTTTGCCTATGATTGTAAAAATGTGTCCAAATAAATGAATTCCTTAAATTAATTTGATCGCACTTCCATGGTAAATGCAAATTTTCAGAAAAAAGTTAATCCTCTCCAAAGAATTTTTCATACACCTATGACGGGAGGAAATTTGTCCAAATTAATTAACACCCTTGAAAAATTTCATCGTACGTCCATGGTAAATGGGAATTTTTACAAATCAATGATTACCCTACAAAAATTGTATCTAACGTCCATGGTTGATAGACATTTTTGGTAATAAATGTTCTCCTCTTGAAAATTTTACGGTACTCCAATGGTAAATGGAAATTTTCACAAAAATGAACCCCTTTTCCAAAATGTTACCATACGCCTATGAACGAAGGAAATTTGTCCAAATGAATTGAATGAGAAATTTCACAAATATCAGTGATTCCCTTATACAAATTTTATTCTAAGCCCATGGTAGATAAAAGGGAGAACGTGTCGCGGGACACACGGTAGGAACTTTAGTTCCTATTAAGCAAAAATTATGTAATACATCTGACGTTATAGATAAACAATTTGCATATTTCTCGGTGGTCGAATAGTAGGCAAACCAGACTCTCACGCGGTAGACCCGGGTTCGATTCCCCGTGAAGAAGTTTTTTTTTATTGTTTATTTTATTTTAAAATAATTATCCTGCTTGATATTAATAACGACAACAGGTAGACGTTTGAAATATTTAGCAGAATATTCATTATTATAGATAATGGTACGGTGGTACCCTTCATGAGGGAGTCCGACTGGCAACATCTACTTATAACAGCATCGTATATTTGAAAAGAAAACCGTAGCATTATACAAATTGGACATTCAAGAACTGTACGTTTACCACAAAAAAAATTAGTGGAAACATAAAATTGAATTGTTAAATTTTCAATTTGAAGAAATTTTTATTTTCTAGATTTTTTCTTAAGTGGGTCGTGGAAAAAATATGCTGTTCAACTCGTGTGGATTGTCCATATCGCACTTGAACGATTGAGAACCCCGCCTACGGCGTCGTGTTCAAACTTCGTCCTCGTGCGATATGGCCATCATATCCACACTAGTTGCACAAACTACTATTTCTATCAAAATATGCCCGTTTACATTTAAAAACAACCAATGTCAAATCAATTTATCCATCCATTTTAAAGTTATAGAATTGAAAAATTCAAGTTTTCAAAATTTCAACACCCTGTATTTCGAAAAGTAAATGTGCTAGACCCCTTAATCCTCATATCATTTTGTCCAATTTTATGAGAGGAATCTACATGCAAACGTTGTAATTACCCTTAACGTTCGAGATGCTTATACCGACTTATACTTACCATTTTTACGCGATCGTATTGAAATAAATTCCGAATAAAATAATTTAAATTTTTTCGAAATGAACGAAATGTCAAAAATGACATTTATACTTCTCGATCAGTTTAAAATATATTTTGCATTTTGGTGAAATTGTTTCCGGTCGCTCAAACATAACCTGACGTAAAGAACTAAAGTTCCAATGATTATTGCAACTAAATGTTTCCCTCCTTAAAATAGTATGGTACTCCCATGTTAAATGGAAATTTTCACACAGAAATAAGCCTCTTTTCCAAAATTTTTACACACGCCCATATTGTGTTGTATAACAAGGAAAGCCCGACGATGCCGCGAGTTCCTTGATTTTCGTTCACCCAAAAGGTGCTTGGCGCGACTAAACAAGTTTTTACTACAAAAGCTGTTGATTTGAAAATTCCCATTGATATTTCAGGATCTTCAACTCTTCCTCGAGCGACAACGAGAACGGGAGATTCTGAAGTACGGATAGAAAAAGTAACCGCCGCAACATCTTCCACTAGTCTCTATGACAACGTTGGTGCTACTCAGACTGTATCTACTCAAGGTGAATATATTCAAGGTAAAATTACAAGAACAAAAAAAATTGTATGACTGGAATAACTTTATGTTGATGAATATATCAATAATTTCCATATTTTTAGGTTCAAAAGGGACACAAAGGGAGGGTAGCCAAAATAGACAAATGCGAGACAGAGGAGTACAGCCCCAATTGGACACAAGTACCATGACTACAACAAATACATCAACCGGACCAAAGACTGTGACTGCCTCAGTGGGTACAGAGAACTCTGTTGGATCTCAAGTAAGCATAAAAAATTTATTTTGAAAATGTTTATTGTATATACAATTTCTTATTGTTTTTGTAGATAAGCCAGACTGAAACTCAATCTCAAACCCAACCATCTGAATCGTCAAAATCGGAAGGTACTCAAGCCGGTGGTTCTTTGGGTCCGAATACGAAATCGTCGTCGACATCAACTCGGCCACCTTTACGAGATAACCTTCATCATGTGCTCACAAATACTAAATCCGTAGATTATTCAGAAATAGATATGGTTAGAGACGCTGAACTTAGAGCTGCTCATCACCATAATGTAGTCAATAATAATATTTCTAGTAGAAGGAATAAATCGAAAAGTACCGAAGATATGAATAGAGAAAGTGGTGAGTGCTTAAATTTTTTGTTTGATTTGAGTTTAGACCCAGGTAGGTTCGTTTCAGACCTTTGGACATCATTGTTACGTCATGAGGACATCCTTTGGTTACTAAGCGATACGTCCCTAAGAAGTCCTAATTAGAACATCCTTCTTACGATATTTTCATTGGGGAAAGGAAAAATTATTAAAAATATGAACCAAAATATACTATATTTTTTATATATTTTTTATATTCTTTTATATATTTTCATATTTTCTTATATTTTTTTATACTTCTTTATTTTTTTTCAACTTTGTTTTATTTTACGATTTTTTATGTGTCCCAGCTACCTACTCCTCTCGACAGGTTGTGGTTCCAAATTATTCGTTTATATTTAATTTTTTTTTCATTTATAATTCCACAAGTGGTTTGTATTTTATCGGGTAAATTTGGGTTGTTCAATGAGAAACTGTTTCCTAGCAATTTGACGAGAATAACTGTCAACTATTAAAAACACGACACCGAAGGTGGAGTGTTTTTAGGGTGACAGTTATTCGAATCAAATTGCTAAAGGAAACAGTTTAGAATTTGAACAACACAAATTCACCCAATATCAATACAAACCTCGAGTGTAATTCGGCAGGATAATTTAATGAATGAGAAATTTGGAAACATATCAATGCAAACTTTATTTATGAAACATTAAAAATAAACACATTTTTATTTTAATGTACAATTATTAAAAACGCAGTTATTGAAATTCATACTAGGAACAGTGATATTGATGAACAAATGAATAAGTGAAAAAACCACTAGTGTATTTGTCAACAGTAAAAACACGAGAGCTTTTTTTTTATCGGATAAATTTCTTTTTGCAACGAAACAGTTTTGCCAATCACTAATTTTACGAGAAAAACTGACATGATGAAATCGCGACACCGAAGGTGGAGCGATTTTATCTAATGTCAGTTTTTCGAGCAGATTTAGTGATTGGCAAAACTTTGAGATAAAGAGAAATTTATCCGATAATAGAAAAGCTCGAGTGTTTTTTGGCAAGATAAATTAACGACAGAATATATGGATGAACAACAAAAATAATTATCTTTATTAACTTGCGACTCATTGTCATTGTGTAAAAGTGACGTCCGCTTACTAGATACTGTGGAAGAGGAGTTTTTATCGTGATAAAAAAGGATGCACCTTTTTTATCGATGTCAAAGTGACAATAACATTTCCAGGTATATGACATTTTAACATTGGAGTTAATTTATCAACAGTAAAAACACAAGAGCTTTTTTTTTATTGGATAAATTTCTCTTTGCAACGAAACAGTTTTGCCAATCACTAATTTTACGAGAAAAACTGACATGATGAAATCCATTGGAGTTAATTTATCGCTGTAAAAATTAAAGCTAACTTTTGCCGCTGTCAAAGTGACAATTGCACTGTGGCATATGCGGTTTTTTATACATGAATTAAATTTCTTCTTTAAGTTCCTTGTGGCATTACTTAATCTTGACAACGGTAGCTGGAACGCTACCGAAACGTCGAAATAAAAAATTAAAAACATTATTGTGGTTTGATTCCCAAAATAATAAGAAAAAATGAATTAAATTGTCAATAGCATTGTCCAGTAAAAATTTTTTGTGGAATTTTATTAAATTAATAAAAGAGTTACATTACATAATTTTTATTTTCATATACTAAAACTATTTATGCAAATTTTTTAATAAATAATTATCATTTTTATTTTATATTTCCCACACAATACTTAATATTTTAATTTGATTTTTCAATTTCCTTAGAATAGTTATATTTTTAATCTAATATTTACAATATATTTATCAAAATATTTATATTGTACATTTATATACTAAGGACTAAGGACTAAGGACCATGACACGATAATTTTTAAAATCTCTGGTAGATTTAGATATAATTTTATTCAATTTAGTATAGATATGATACGTCATTCACAATCACCTATTTTCACATCTTGAGTAGGATTATATTCCTTCAATTATCATCCTAGTAAGAAAACCAATCAGAAGCACGTGACGTTAGACTTTTGTAAACATCGTTTGACATTTTGATATTATTAGCTGATATTGTTGATACTTGTTCGGGTGGATTTCTAGATGATAGAAATACCATTTAATTATTGCTTATACTTAAGTACTATTATGTCAACAGAATGAAACAGCTACCATTATGCTGTTTAGGTCAAGCAGTAGGTGAATTTTTATGATAAAAATCCTGGTGGAAAACGGGCTGTAGTAGTATATTATTCAACAAGCATATAATGACGATCGTAAATAATAGCCATTATATGCAAGTAGAATATTATATTTTGTCCACGATTATGAATTACTTGTTTAGGTTTAAATGGTTTATCACCAAAAACTACTGATTACTTCATTGAACAAACTATATATTTAATATCATATATCTTCATAGCCTGATGGTTTAAAGCTTTGACTTGGTGAAGTGAGGAATTTTAGACATAGGACCGTATCCCCGTCCCGGTGAACATTTTTATTTAATATATTGTGTCATTTGTTTATATGAATAATCTTCAATATATGTGTCATGTGACCTTTTCTCTATCCACAACTATTATTTACTGGGGAATAATGTACGTCATTATTCTTGAAAACGTATTTTTTTTTAGTTTTTTGTTAACAACATGAAAGTTTATTGAGTACCTAATCGTAATGGTGTCAAAATATGAATTGTGGATAATAAAAATGCAAATACAACGTTTTTTTCGGCGAAGGGATTGAATAGTTAGGAGCGAAGAAAATTCGGAAAAGCTGGAAAATGTGTCATCTTTTTCAAAAGTTTTACATCTACGGTGTTTTCCAAGTTATAGCGTTGAAAATAAGTCCATTTACTTGGCCTAATAACTGTTAATTCTCAACGCTATTGATATTATCAATAATTTTTAATATTTTAGGGATGAGTCTAGATAGTAACACGTTAAAACGAATGCTCAAACCTATGCCGAGTACCGAGAGTCCCGTAACATCCCCGGAAATGGGTAGAAAACGATACAACTATTATAATAATCACCATCATCCCAGATATCCTAATAACAACGGACGTTATTCTGAACCAGAGTCAGGCCATCCTCATCCACGATCTGCAATGGCTCAAAACTCCAGATTCGCCGGACCCAGGTAAACAAAATATCTTAAATTGCCTTTTAAAAACTCGTGAATGAAAAATATTTTCTCAAGTATCTTCCAACACTCTTTCTGCTCCATTATCAACTGAAAGTAAAAAAAAGGACATTTTAACTACTGCAATTTGTATTTGTAATTGCCTAAAATAAAATATTATATAGTACTCACCTAAAATATGTAATGAGTGTGCCGTGTTTTTAAGCTACAGTACAGGCTTCCTAGCCTAGTGTAGTTTTCTTCCATGGGATACTCAAAATTTCGCATTTTTATAAAATCAAATGTAATGTACTTAACAATACCAAATTGAATAAATTGAATTGAATTGAATTAGTAAAAAAGGGAAGGATTATTATAGTTTCCTGTGGAATTGTCGTATTAGATCAAAATCGTGACCGTTCAGTTAGAAGAAACGACTACTCTTCAAGCTATATGCCACGAAAGACATTGAATTACACTTTTAAAGGTAGATTTCCACAGATCCGTCATCCGATTGCTAGTTTTATCACGTTGTATCGGATGAATGAAAATGCCAATATTTTATCAGTAAAATGGAGCCAAGACTGTGGCTAGGGAACCGAATTGTCAGGGGGTGATGGGATACTTTTAATTCCACTTTTTTGAGACTTCACCTCTATCCAAAAGACAAAGTTGTTAAAATAGCTATTTTTAAGTATTCAAAGTCATTTTCAATAAAACAATTATCACTTTAGAAACAATTTCACTGATACCTAATGCTTTCAGATCTTCCTTCAGATCTTCTCACGAAATAGGTCGAGGTTATCCAGGACGAGGCTTATACTTGGAATTAGAGCGAGGAGCTGGTGGTGATTTCTCTCCACCATCAGATAATGTAATTTTCGACAACCAATGTTACGCAACAACACCAAGTTCTAGTAATGGGAACTCTGATCCAGAACAAACTTCCCATCATTACGGACGCCATCGACATATTCATCAGCAAGTAAGTACAAAAGTTATCTTTCCGATGAACTATTTTTTCATTTCCATGACTGAAGGAAATTAAGTTTTTGACAACCAAACCATACCATATCCAGCTAAACTGCACAACTAGCAAAAGTGTTTTATAATATATGGCTTATATAACATTGTTTTGTTAATATCGATTTCAAGAATGCAATTTATTGTATTTAAGTTCCATAAGAGCAAATTTAGTTTTTGGTAGCAAAATTGTTTTATAAATTTATCACAAAAACATTTTGGCAACAAAATTATATAATATTTATAAAGCAATTATATACGTGTTAAGTAATGTAAGAGATTTATGAAACATTT
>CAJUYI010006874.1:0-13023 GCA_910591695.1 Galerucella pusilla
CAATGTAGATTTTACAAAATAAAATTGTTTGATTTCATAACTTATTATTCTATTTGCTGTCTTTGGCCTATATTTGGGGTGAAATGGAAGAGCAGATGTATATTAAATGCTATATTCAAATCACATATATTGTACTTCATTTATTATTCCATACAAACTGAATCTCCTCTTAACTATACACTGTGTTATTTATAAGATGCGACATAGGTATTCCTGTACAAAACTGTCAAACGCGAGTTAACTCTTTTACCAAATATCGTTCTTGAAAAATGATAACTGATTTTGAAAGGTCGTCAAAAAAAATAAGTTCAAATGTACTTTTAATTTTCTTGGATTCACTCTGGTTTGTTGAGGAAATGAATAGTTCTGTTTAAAAAAGTCGAAATCCATATTCATACCACTTTCGGTACTTTTAACCGTCTGGGAAATAGCTACACGGTTAGGTGATCAGAAATTTTAAAGTTAAACCTGAAGTATGGCGGTTCGGTTCGATTCGCCGCTATGGTGAATTTTTTCCCTTTTTATTTTTAGTCATTTTATCACAATTTTTGTCTAAAATATAAATCAAAGCCATCCGAAGGTGGAGGGCTGTTACCTCAAAGCAACATCCTCAAGAAAAGTTATGGCAAAATTAGTGCAAATTATCAATGTTCTTGCTATATTATAGCTGATAATGAATTTTCTGACAGCAGCGCCTACTAACATTATCATTTTTGTGCTAATAAATGACATGAAAATTATGAAGGGGGGTTTAATATCTCGAAAACCAGTAACTTTCGAGACTTGTGTTAAGTATAACTTTTTGTCGCAAAAATTATGCAGTTTTGATATTTTCCGATAAATAGAGGGATACCGTTAACGACAGATAAGCTACATCAATTACATAGCTTTTGTGTTGCCCTCTACGAAATACATCGAAATGGATAACATATTATGTTTTCCTAGGCAATAAAACCCCTATCTTAATAATAATAATAATAATAATAATAATAATAATAATAATAATAATGATAATAATAATAATTCTTTATTTTCTTTTTGACAAACAACAAAGTTTGTATAGAATTAGTCACAATGAAAACTTAATCCTAATCCTAATCTAAAATTGACATGCAAATTATACTAAACAATATCTGATAAAATTTCAATCATAATACGAACAAACAAATAAATTATAATTATTCATACATTATTTACGAGTTAAAAAATTCTTCTGTGGAGTAAAAACAACGTTCAATTAAAAATGATTTTAACACTTTTTTAAATTCTATTAGTGTAGTACAGTTTCTGATGGTTAAGGGTAATTTATTATAAAACCGTTGACCTTGTATAGCCGGAGATTTAAAATGAATATTTCCCTTAGATAAAGGTACATGTAGATCATTACAATGTCTTGTATTAAATCTATGGACTTGTTCATTGGTCTTAAGATATTTTATTTTAGTATAAACAAACACACACAACTCAAAAATATACAAACACGACAATGTTAAAATTTCAAACTTTTTAAAATAACCATGGCAGCTAGTGCTCCGAGAAATACCAGCAAGACAACGAATGATCTTCTTTTGAGCTATGAAGACATCATTAAAGATAGTACTAATTCCCCAAAAACATAAACCATACCGTAGGCGAGATTCTGCTTGAGCATAGTACAACATTACCAGCTGTTTAATTGTTAGAACCGATCGAAGGTTTCTAAACTGATAATTAACTGAGTTTAGTTTTGAGATCACAGTATCGCAGTGTTTTTTCCAATTTAGGAATTCATCAATAAATAAACCTAAGAATTTCACTGAAGAAGCGTGTTCTATTTGTTCATTATTAAGTTTTATATTCATTTTTTGTACTTGCTTTTGCCTATAGTGAAAATGAGCCATTTGAGTTTTTTCCGCATTGAGGTGAAGTGAGTTTTCAGAAAACCAACTGTATAAGCTGGAAAAAAGATTATTACATTTACTTTCTAAAGCGACATAAAGCGACATCTTCAAGTTTTTACGTTTGTATTTCAAAAATCTTTGAATTTACTGAGGAAAAACATTTTTGACATCCCAACTTTGCCACCCTGTATCTTTTTTATCATCAATATTTTATCAAAGGAAGTCGCGTCAGACTGTTAGGTATATTTTTTGGTCAGGAATCTTCCACTTCACTTTGGTCCATTACTCACGAACCACCCTGTATATCTGTGAAAGCTTGTTTCCTTTCATAGTTTATTTTTTTCTGTTGTAAAATTTTTGGCACAAAATCCTTAGTCCGGCTCTGTACATTCCTTGTAATAATATCTAGGTGTTAGTTATTAAGGCAATATGGCATTAAGGGAAATAAGGTCACAGGACTGGAGGTGTTGATCCGAGAAACATTTCAATTTTCCTTCGGAAATATGATGACTATGGAATGCTTTCAGTATATAAAGGAGGTTAGCGACAAGGTTATTTAATTCCGTTCTTATCCTCTAAATGGGAAAATTTAATTCATGAAATGGACAAAAGAAGATTGTGTTTTTTATGCTTGTAATTTTAAATAAAATGAACAACTTTTTTTGAAGAAGAATTAAATTTGTCGTTTGTCGCTCACTTGCCAGAAGGCTCGGAAGAATCTGTCATGGATAAAATTTATTTGAACAAATGTATACTTTGGCAAGTTTATCTGAAGCCGTGAAAGGAATACATTCAAAAACATTCGATATTGTCACGTTTAAGTATGGAAAAGCTGAAGTGCTGAATATGTAGTAACAATAATTAGAAAAGGCACTTTTTACTATTAACAATATAAACAATTAAACGTTAATTCCTTAATGTGCTTGTTCCCTGGGATTTTTTCTATCAACGTTATTTTTTCAATTTATGAATATTAAAAGATTACGAGCTTCTTCAAGCTCTGGCAGAGTTGTACGAAAACCATAATTACCATATCCTCCGAATTACATAATTGGTGATTTTCATCTAAAGCTGACTTCTTATTGGCAAGCGCGTGCGTGTGATCTTTCCCCTCACTTCATCAATTGACTGATATCGATTTATCCAGTGACGTTGGTATTGTCAGTGACCTTTGTATTTTCAATTTTACTTGGTTAAATAGGTACCGTACGCCATTTGTACGTTTATGACAGATATTGCCATGTTTCCTCGCCTCTTACCGATTCCCCGATTCCCTTCAGATAAACTTGCCAAACTACATATACGCACATTTGACGCTGCCTCATGGAACGCAGATCGGGGATTCCCAGCACTCAATCCTTTTCAGCAAATTACGTGCTGTGTCACACTGGATCGATCAAGTTAGCGCGCCGTCATATGGCGCGTCAGAAGCGTGAGAAAAATTTCATAATAATTTTCCTGGTAGTATTATAGCAAGTTCTATGTCTGAACTGTAACTGTAGTAGATGTTGTTTCGTAGCAAGGCACCTCTTAGGAATTGAGTGATAATATTTATTCTCAAACTGACGAAACGCGAGCGATGCCAAACCGTCACTTGACGATGTCGTGTTGGCCTAATGAGCGACAACCTTTGGACCAAAACAAGAAGTGCTAACCAACTCATGAGATCTATGACACTGATTAGACTCATAGCAAGGAGCAACGGAGGCCATGATAGGGCCAGAACTTTCCTGTGGATTTGCTAAATGCCTCACTAAGGAGAGCATCCACAAATGAATAAATAACCAGGCGTTGCGCTAGTGGTATGAGATCCCAGGACAAAGCCATGCTGAATTATTCTTCAAAGCCCTTCGGCCACACACACTGTCAGACGACCTACTATATGTTAAAGTCGAGAAACGACGGGGATGATGGTAAGGATGCTGACCGGACATTGTATGCTGATGAAACATATGCATACAATTGGCCTAGCTGATAACAGCCTATGTAGGTGTGAAAAGACGAAACCGCGAAGCACATACTCTGTGAGTGCGAAGGCAGGGCCGCATCTAGCTTCAAATGCGCAAGGAACAAAAATGCGCCCTCCCCTCAAAATATATACTCTCTTTTTTTGTATAATTCTGATGACAAAAAAGGAAACATGAAGGCATGTTGCAGATATTTGCTCCACAATCTACAATTACCAAAAAAAATCAAACTACTACATCGTTTTAAAGAAATGAAGTGTCTAGGCGGCGCCCCAAGGTGCTCAGCGCCCTTGGACATTGCCCATCCTGCCCTTATGGACGGCGCGGGCCTGTGCGAAGGCACAGCAAGGTTTGGTTTCACATACTCGGTGAAATAAAGCCGTGGGCAGAGATTAAGAAAGGCGGTATCCAGGCTAATAAGTCTAATAAAAAAAGCTAGGTATCGAGCGGTAATTATTATAGTGGGGACCAGAATAGATCAGCAAATATCGCAGTAAGATAGGACAAAGAGCCACTTCAATTCTAATTTAATCCAATCTAGACTCATAGAAGATTTTAAAATTGGGATGACAAAACATAAAAAAAATAAGCTATATGGTACATTTTTATATTTTATTTAAAAAACATCTTCCTTCAAACTTTTGAAGGGTAAAGGATACGTGCAGATTCCTCACTACAGCCGTTGTTGTAGGAAGAGTAATAACCACATACAGATACTTATAAAGCGGATATTTGCTGGCGTGCATTACACCATAGGAAGGAGCCGAGCCAAGACGTGTGTAAGTACGCGAACAGGGGATGCTTTATTTCATTTTACATTCGTTCTTTACTTTCCGTACACTTTTATAATATGACTTCTCATGGTATGTGAATGATAATGGGCTCGTTTACTAAAATTTTTAAATCATTTTCAACTGTCGTAAAACAAAATACTAAGTATGAAAATTTGATTCTGAAAATTTCATGTCAATAGAATATGTCGTTCTCCTAATACAACCAATTAAACAAGCATACCGTAGCGTGGGGAAGACTATGACTGTGACGTCACCGCATATGAAAGTTAATGTGCACTAACATTACGCTTCTGACTGTAGAATTTATTTATTTTGGATTACTTATAAAATTCCTGTGTTGATAGAATAAAATGTGTGGACCCAATTTGAAAAAAAACACACACATTAAATCTCCCAGAAGTAGACCTGCTAATGATTATGGAGTTTTTAATAGAAAACACGTGTTTATTAAATTATAATTTTATACTCTGTGACACATCGTTTTTGGCTGTTTTCCGGCCAGAATAATTAAAAATGTATACATTTTCATAAATACATGTTCTCTCAAATGATATACAGGGTGATTCCAGATGTTTTATTTTATTCCTGGTCTGATGGACAAAGTTACGGAGATAACGCTACAGGTTACTCAATAAAAAATTGCAATTTTTCAACTGCAGACTGCCCAATTAAGGGAGCTTCTATAAATGCTATTTATGATGAATGTGTAGGGTAATTTTTTTTTATTCTGTTATTTAACGTCGGTCTATTTCTGCGTCTGAGGCTAATCACCTACGCCGGGAGCACTCTACCCCTTTGGCGAACCCACTAGTGTTCCAACCAGTGGTAGCGTTCTTTAACGAAATGGAATCACCAATGTTGAAAAGAACAAGAAAATCTTATTTTGATGAAGCAGGTAATATCGGTTCCCAATGTTTACATCAGATTCAAATGCACATGCACCTCACTGGTAGAAAAAGCGATATTTAGAGCTGATCCGGACTTTGAATCAAATGAAATAATTTCTTTTAAAACATATAATATACGCCAGTTTTGTTGATGACATAAATAACACCACAAACTATAAGAACAATATTATCTACTTTTTTAAATACATTTAGATTAATACAAGCGTGTGGTTTTCAATAACCCTCTCAATATGGATTCACAACGTATTTTATAAGGTAATTTATAACGATTCTGATTGAAGAAAAATGAAATCCTAAAAATACACAAACAAAGTATGTTGACTTATCAGTGAATGCTTTGAGTCTTTTTATGCTCTTCTGCCATTCCATTTTTTGCATCCTTATTTAAAAATGAATGTTTTGTTAGATTTTTCAATCGTAGTACTTTCACATTTTAGAACCGCACAATATTTATAGCTTTTTTTACTCTGGTTCTGGTCCATTGTGTCGAATAGTTTAAATTATTTCTGAACGTTCTAATCTCACAAACATAACACATATAAGTACTGTTACTAGCTAAGTAGTAATCTAACCGAAAACCGATTTTCGCGGTATCCGCTCTCTGAACGAGAGATTTCATAATGCGATGATGTCAGGCCTGAAATTCGGAGAGGAGCGCTGTTTTATGTTCATAATTTTTTTCAGGCGACTTAGGAGTCTCGCTGACGTCTTATTTTTTGCACAGACCCTCAAAATGATGTGCTCTCCCTAATGGTAAAATAAAAAAAAATATGTAAATGAGCCCATGCATTGTTTTATTCTCCTCTACAAAAGGATAACAAAAATTTATAAAAGGTAGAAAGGTGAGAAGTCAATCAGTTGGGAGTTACGGATGATTTCAATGTTAACTATACCTTTACTGCAGCACTAACTTAACTCAATTAAGTGAACGAAGTTTTGCATGGGGACGGAAACATAGAAACACAATTTTAATACAATTCTCACTCTTTTTTTTACGTTTCACAAATAAGAGGTTAAACACTTTGGTTTCAAAAAACTATCATACTTGTTTCACCATTGGTTGATTTCACTTCATTTTACTACTTTGGCTGAGGATGGATGAGAAAATTAATGTACCTTCCAAATCTTCAAATTCGATGAATCGCTGGCTGTTATCCGGCCGAAGTGACCTACAATTTGTATGAACAACGTGTTGCAGCAAAAAGAAAAAAGTTACAATCATTTTCTCATCCATCCTCAACGAATGTAGTTGAAAAACTTATTAATAATGAAGTAAAATCAACTAATAGTAAAACAAGTATAATAGTTTTTTAAAACCAAAGTGTTTAACTTCTCATCTGTAAAACGTGAAAAAAAGAGTTTAGTGAGAATTGTATTAAAACGTGTGCCATTTGTAGGAGTAATATTTGTGTAGCTTTAGTTCTGGAAGTGTAATTGTAATTGAAACTGTAGGATTATACTACGAATACAATAAATCTGCGATGTTAACAGCTAGACATCTTCTTATGAGCAAAAATACGACTTTTGACATGTTTTTGCTTTTTTGCATAGAAGCGATGCCTCCGGAATTATGTGGGGCGGATAGTTTTTGTTGAAATGCCCTGTATATTGCTCTTTTTCCACAGAACAGTCCGTAATTAAACAGCAAATGGAAAGGAAGACGATGTTTAGTAACCAATTTGTTTTTGTGTTGCAAGCCAATGAGACAAATAATGAGATTGAATGATGTAAAAAAAATTGATGGTAATTACTGCACAGTTTTCTGGAGTAAAAAGAAACCTGGCAGTGGATACAGTTTCCTGGAGTGAAAAGTTATTTGGATACAGTTTCCTGGTATAAACAGTTTCCTGCAGTAAAAAGTTACCTGAATACAGTTTCCTAAAATAAAACTTTCCTGGAGTAAACCGTCCATAAGAATACATCAGTAGTACCTACATCAATAGTTACAGTACAACTTCATCTCCACAAACAAAAGTTTTAGTGTGCTAAGTATTTTTTTTATTGCTACTAACCTCTTTTTTTGTAATTTCATTATAGAAATTATATACATTTTTTTCATCTTGATAGTTTTATTTATTACACAAAAACGTTAACTTATTTTTTTTATTTTTTTTGTGAACAGATTGAAAGCTAACCTTCAAATTTGATTTTGTCTCTAATTTTCTTTTAGGAATTTTCTTTTAGGAAAGAAAATTAGTGGCACCCTAAATTATTTTTTTCTAGTTTTGCTTAAATTAATTTATTCTTAAGATCAATATGGTAACAAAGCCCTGTGAACTGGCTTCGTTTACTACCAAATTTAATTGTATAGTTAGGCAAGAACCTGCAGTAATTACCATCAATTTTTTTCACGTCATTTAATCTCATAATTTGTTTCATTGGCGTCCAACACAAAAACGATATTGTTTCATTAGCGCCCAACTCACTCAATATTAACGGTTTCATTTGCTCTGTGATCCTTGAATCTAATGTTTTCGGTGATGATGACATGCACCGTTCTCTATTTCCGATTTAATCACGCCACCTAGCATTGGATATACTATTCTATGAGTAATCTCCAGGTTCTTCCCGGTGCTACTTTGGAAAATTATTCCTTTATAGCGATTTTTATTTGTCGTCGGCCATCTTTATCTGCCCACTGGACAGACTCGTATTTTATTCTGTACTCCCAGGTAATCGCGGAAACCAAATATACTTAAATGAATTTGCAATTCCTCTTTTTCATACATCGGTATATTTTCCCATTGAATAGCTATACTACTTTTTTTCATAATAAATGTGTAGTCTTTTTTAACAATAGTTACGGTTGAACAGGGAGGTTGAACAGAGTTTTCTTCCCAACGAATCTAAGTGAAATACATTTATTACAATTAAGGTCAGCGTTCGCTTCTATTTACCTCATTTAAAGAAATAAATGTTCTGGTTTCGGAGAACTGCTCCAATTTATATGCTACGAGCCTTGACACACTTTTCAAGTGTTTAATGATAAATAACAGCGAAAAATAGTTTCAATATACATTACTAGCTTGAAAAGTTTTGGGAAAACCACAAATTTTTAAAGAGGGAATGGCCACAACATGATAAAGGCTTCAACCCTGGATATTTTAACATTTTGAACTATTTATGTGTAAGTTTACGATGAACTAGAACACATTAATGGTACTATTAATTAAAAATGCATATTTATTTGTTAATAATAAAATTACGTGGTCACGAAAAATAAGGATTTTTCAACTTTAATACCCTGTATATCGGAAACTAGTCATAGGATTGAATTGGTCCCATGGACACTTTTGGTCAAGAAGTCGAGTACCTACAACATCATATCCAAAATTCATAACATTTGACGGAACGCCACTTTGTCATAAGAAAAGCGCGGGGTCCACATGAAAATTGAGGACATTTTTTTTAATATTAAGTAGCACATGAATGTAAATTCGATTTTCCACTAATAAAACAAAAGTCAAGTGGTCTTATGCAGATTGACATCTTCACTGGTAAAACTTATTTTCAAACAACGTTTGTAATCATTGTGTTTGGGAAGTGCAAAACATTGTATAAATAGCACCTTATTCCGCTCGGTTAATAATAATAGTCTCCACCACCTTGTTGTATAACATACTATTTTTAATGTTTCCAATATATTACCTACTGCTTCTGGTATATACAGCACATAGTTCGTACACATATCAAAAATAAAATAATTAAATCAGTTGGTTGTTGGGTTTATGTAATGTTATGTATGAAATATGAGCGAGAAATTACTTTAAATGCTGTTCTAAATAAAGTTGTTGCACCTGCATCTGTGATGTAATCGCCGCACTTTATGAAGCACTTTTAAGATACGCTTCGGTGGAAAATGGAGTGAGCATTTGAAAAGGCACTAAATTCTACTGATAGTTGTGTAACTTTTTTCAAAAGGCATTTTATGGCTTGTCTGCTATTTGAATTCAGTTTGATGGAAATATTGCGGTGTTATTCAATTCGTTCAGGTACGTCTATAAAAAAAATTACAAAGGTACATGGAGACGAGATATGAGAAGCACAAACTCAGAACGTAGGATTAAAACTTTTCGAATCTCTGATACCATTGTAACATTGTCGATCTTATCAACTTGGACCCCGTAAAACTCTGGGCCCATCTTGACTTCTATGACTACTTCAACAATCATATTTATCTTATTTGTTGAACATGTATATCCTCATTATTTATATTTAATATATTTTACTTACAAAAACAAATATGTTTATGGTTATTCTTTCCAATGTGAATACTTTCAGCTATGTTTGCAATTGTTTCCAACCAATTTCCGAAAAAATGTATGAACATTTGATCATTTTCCACACTCCGCTTATAACACAAGCCCATCTTCATTGAGTTTGCAGTAGCCCTCTTTATACATATTTTGTTTTATAAGTAGTCAATCACAATTTGTATTTCACCATCACTTTCTTGAATATGTCTGTCTTGGAACAAAAATTGATGTTGCTTCTTACCATATAATTGGTATTATTCAAGAGAAACATCTTCATCATTGGATTCAGTTTCGATCACAACTCTTTGATGTGCTGATAATGGTCTCAATCACTACTGCACAGTGTCACACTATCCCATCCCTTCTGAAATCACAGTAGATTTATGGGTACACATTTGTCCAATTATATGAAACGTTAACTTTGTTGGTTAACATTTCAGATATTAAAAATGTGCAATTTTGATTTTTGGTGGAATAGTATATATATATATATATTACCCAAAAATATTTTATTCAAATATTTAATAAATTATTTCACTTCTATGATTTGTGGTGGAGTAAACTAGTAGACCAAAAATCAATATTCTAGAGGTATTTTACTGCGAAATTTAAAATTTCGAATGGTCTTTAAATAAGGATGAGAAAGGTACCGGCAGGTCTCTCATCGTCTGTTGACTTAGCAAGTTTGGAACTGTGCAGTAATTCATTGATTAAATTTTTTCTACCTGTTTAAAAACAAAAGATGCCGTTTTACCTTAAGAATCTGGAGTACTGGTATGTTTTTTTTACATATAATTGTTACCTATATAAAATTTCATAGTGGAAGATTTATATTTACTGAGTACCTATTTTTTGAACAAAATGGCTACCCATTTCTGGAAGCCACATGGTTATACCTTTTTCCTTATATTCAGCAAATTTAACATTAGGTATTTCTATTTAAATTTGATTGCTTCGTATTTTTTCCCATAAATCAGATATTTGTCCAGGATGAATCCTTAAGTTAAATTACTGATTTGTATTCATTGAGCTGGACAGATATCCTCATGCTAAAATTTTTTTTGTTATTTTTTTTTACTTATACCGTTATAATTATTATAGCACAGTTCCTGAGATACAAGTTCCTTGGTGACAAACAAGTCCCTTGAAAAATTTCCTAAGGCTACAGTTCCTTGAAGACATATAGTTTCCTGCATAAAGTTTCCTGGTATACAATTTCCCGAAGCTACAGTTTCCTGGAATGAAATTTCCTAAGGCTACAGTTCCTTGGAGTACATCTGCCCTTTGGATGACGAAGGTTCACAAAGAGATTTTTCAAAGTTTAAACTTGTAAAGTATAAAGTTGCGCTTCATCTTCATAAACATATGTATATGTGCTAAGTATTTTTTGTTGTATTTGCTACTAACCATTTTTTTTAATAATGTAAATTTAATTATATACATTTTTTTTACTCAGTTAGTTTTATTTAGTACACAGAAACTTTAAGTTCTTTTCTTTTTAAACAGATGACAGTTAGCTGACCATTAAATTTGATTTTTTTTTTAATTTTCTTTTAGGAAAGAAAATTAGTGGCGCCCTAAAATTGCTTTCTCTTTTTTTTCTAGTTTTGCTAAAAGAATATTTTTTTTCTTAAGATCAATAAGGTAACAAAGCCCTGTGAACTGGCTTAGTTTACCTCCAAATTTATTGGTTAGTTAGGCAAGAACCTGCATTATTCACTTTCAATTTTTTCATTATTCAACATTTTTTTTAACGTCATTGGACTTTTTATTGTTTTATTGGCGCTCAACTTTGAATAGCGTAATAAAACAACAATTTGGTTTCATATAGGCATAATAATATGTTGAGAAGTAACAAAGAAGAAGAAGAAGAAGGAGAATTTACCTTCAACTGAACATAGCACGAGCTACGAGAAATATTTATGTTTTACTTGAAATTTGCTGAAACCAATCATAAATCGTAACCCAATGCGAATAAACAAACCATTCTCTTACACAACCTCAAATAATCTACCACGTCGTCCAACTCTAAAAACTTTTGACCCGTGAGCTAAATCAGCGCCACCAATTTTCCTCCTTTCGACAGACATTTTTCATTATACAGTTTGTGCTCCTTATATGGAGTCTCCCTAACAATGGATATAAGCGGAAAAATGAACTAAAAATAGATAAAACAAATATTGAACAGATGGAGAGCTTCAAATACACAGGAATGCTCCTATCTTAAATTGGAAATATCAATAGAATTGTTTATGAGAGTGATTTTCAATCTCTCACACAGGAAATAACGAATAGGAGATACTTTTCCTGGGAAATATAATTCCAAATTAATAGAATCCAAACATAAAGGAACAAATTTCTGTTAAATATTCATTCTTACAGTTGATGTATTTATACACCCTCCGTTTGTATTCGATTCCTTATTTTATTCTCCGGTAATTTAAAATCCTATATTCACTCGAAAGGATAGTCTTCAGAATCCAATTGAACAAAATAATTCGAGAAAGGATGTTATTTAAGAAGACTTGGAAATCATACAATCCTTGAAATGAACACAGAATTTGGAGGTATGAGTATAAATGTATTTAAGGTTTTTGAAATATTTTCCATTTAAATTACAGTGGAAAATATAATTTTAATCACAAATAACGTGGAATTATGAATTATTTCGATATAATTAAACCCCATAAACATTTTTATATATACTCTATTGAATTGGCTACATCATTGATAGAAGTAATTTCCGTTGAAATGAAATATGGCCCTAAAAGTTTAATTACTGATTGTAATTAATGGTTTTCAGTTTTCCAACCTGTTGTTGTTTATTGATTAAAATCCATCAATTTGTTCGATTCAGTTCAACCAAACTTCATCAATTTATTAAAAAATCATTGCAAATAGAGATACCAACAGGATACCCCTATATTTCCGACTTATAGTAACTGAAGATAGGATATACGGGTGGAACAGTTAGCTAGAGGATGCCAAAAAAATGTATCCTTTATTGTGAAATTTGCTGGTAGATGGAGTATTAGGAATCCTGACAAAAAAATGGATACAGATCCATTGGACATGCTCTAGACTTGCTGACAACTTGGATAATGTTGGGCGGAATGAATATTATACTCGATTTGGAATTGGTTGATAGTAATAAATCATTAAAATCCTTAGAACACGTATACAAAGTGGTCCACCTAAATTGCCAAGTTTTAAATGGT
>CAJUYI010006875.1:0-13022 GCA_910591695.1 Galerucella pusilla
GAACCGCTATGAGAAATTCTTCCACAATTCCCCACAGTCCTGGATATTTTTCAGGTATTTGTGCCTGCAGCCAAAATGATTGATACCCTCTTTTGAATGCTACTTTGAGCTCCTCATTAGTGCTAAGCTCGAGTAGCTCTTCTTGCAGTACCACATTTTCCACTTCAGTTTCATCATATGGATTTATTATCCATGGTGGTATATCCATCGACAGAATGTCTTCAAATCTGATTTTAAAATCATCATACAGGGCAATCAAATGTTGAACATACGTCTGAATATCTTCGTCGAGGCATTCTACCTTAGTAATGTTTATCATTCGCATTCGTATTTATATTAGAGAAAAATCCAACAAGTTCATGCAAGTTCAGACACGACTTTAACTAGTCGGGCGGGCGGCGCGGCATCGGCGAGTCTTGACACGCTCTTTCTGAATATGAAATATGCAAGTTCTTACAAAAACAATTGCTGAGCTTCTTATAATATTGTCTTCCTATATTCATAGGAGAAGTCAAGTTTCTTATAATATTGTCTGCCTATATTATTGTCTCCCTATATTCATAGGAGAAATCAAGTCGGGTCACCTAATACATTTTTATAGACCCCCGTTAACGAGTTGTGGACCCCCATTTTTTTCCACGCAAGCGTAGACCCCTGTGGGTCCACCTGGACCACTTTGGGAATCAATGGTGTAGATGGTGGAGGCTGTAGCAGCCGCTGATTGTTTTGATTACTTTGGCCCATCTTGTTGTGATTTATCTGCTTACAATTTAACTGTAAAAACGTGATCTTGTATGCTTCTTCCTTTTCTAAAACCACTTTGTGATTCTTCTAGTATACTTTCTTTATGGGGTCTCAATTTCTGGTCTATTACTTTGTTATATCTGCTCTTCATCCTTCATTCAGCCGTATTGATTATTTCGAGTAAATAACCCATATTCCTTTTTGACCCTATTTTTTTAAATATGTAAGTTTTTCATAACCTGGAGCTTTACCGTTTTTAATTGCTTGTATAACTTCTGTTAGATCTTCCATATTTATATCTTCACATTTCTCTTTATCTATCGTTAGTTATTTTTTATTTCGTTTGTTGTTGTCCATCTAGTAGGTCTTGGAAGTATTCTCTCCATATATTCACTATTTTCTTTTGTTCCGTTAGCAGTTCTCCATCTTTGTCTTTAATACTTCTCGTGTCCTGTTTTTTTTCTTGTCGTAAGGCTTTCAATGTATTTTACCTAAAATAATTTTTGGTTCGTTCTGCTGTCACTCTTCATTTTCTCTTCCAATTCTATCCATATTTCCTTCTTAGTCTGCAACACTAGTTCTTTCCCTTTTGTATCCTTTTTTATGCATTTATTACCCAATAACTATCTCAACATCTTCTTAAGTTTTATTTGGTTTTTTTATTTTTTTCTGTCCACCAAGCGGTCTGCTTCTTATAGCTGTTCTTTTTACTAGTTTCACATTATATCGTATTTGGCCAAGAAGTCAAATTCCACAGCACATTATAGAAACAATACTGTAAGCAAATGGTTGAAAATTAGACAATCTGCTGACTCCATTTTACTATTCTGAATGCATAATAAGCTTTAAAATATCTTACTCCTACCGACAAGTAAATTCACTTCGTCAATTTATGGGTTACCGAGAATTTCCTTACCCCTTTTATTGTCTGGCTAGTTCTGGCTAGTTTAAAGCAAGTATTGAATATTGTATTATGATAGCAGACGTGTAAGGCGCCAGAGAAAAGATGTAACAAAATTTTCAAACGTTCCAACGCAAGAGAATTTACTTGTCGGTAGTTAGTGTACGGTGTCTTAACTATGAATTGATTAAAATATTTCTAATAGCGGAAAGTTCGTCAAATATAACGGCGTGCCTTTAATTTTAACCACTTCTTATATAGAATTGACCCTTATGTCGGTCAAAGAGCTTGAAAACGCGGTCCCTCTTTTGTATTCTAAAATTTGGGGAGGAACAGTATTATAAAAATAAAACAATCTTATCGTCATTTTCACATACCAAATTCAAATTCAACCAATCCCAAATGCATACACACATTACTCACATATACAATGAAGTAGAATTTTTATTATATACATCATCGGACTAATTAATTCGCCTGTTTGGGACATCCACCGTAAACGGACCGCTCTCTCATTCTTCGAACGTTCAAGAAGGAAATACCAAGAGAATAAGTTAATGGGAGACGGTTGGCACAAAACTCGAAATGGATATGGTTTCAGTGAATAGAAAACGGTCCATTATTAACTGACAATATGGAAGGCATGTGAACTTGACCCAGCTAAGATTGTGCTTTATTGTCGCATTATATTTAATTGAGATTCGTACCGATGTAATTTTTTGTTTGCGTCAACCTATATGGGTTATTATCGGTAAAATGTATTATACGTACAAACTGGTACCTTGTTGGTTTTTGGTGCATGTGGCTTAGCGGTAGAGTCACGTGCAAGTTCGCGTTCGCGACTTTTATAATACAGTGACTTGCAAAAAGGAGAAGTAGTTGTGGCTTCTTAGTGAAAGGTATCTGTTCTTAGCAAAGTAATTTTCAAAAACTTTGTAAAGCGTTATAAAAGTATTAATTTATTCTCTTTGACGTCGAATGTATAATTTTTCTTATATTCGAGCGGTTTTTCTTGATAACGAACCGACTTTGGTAGAGTTCATATGATAAATAACCTTTATGTCATACTAGTTCATTATTGTGTTTTTATTGCTTAGTTACCAACTATCTAATGTCGTACTTTATGCCCGTGCGGGCATAAAGAGAAATACTTTTTTGTTCAACTTATTTAATAACCATGTCGTAAGCTTCTTTAGACTTTTTTCACAACAGATTCACAGTTGCTTTCTTTGCTTTTTCAATAATTTCGTCTAGAATTCCAAAATCTTCGTTCATTTTGACTTTTAACTTTGACACATATAAAATTTATTGTGATATTATGACATTTACGTCTGTCAACATTCACCTATTAATTCAAACCGGATTTTTTTAAACACTGATTTGTATTGAGATTGGATTGCAATATCAAACTAGTATGACATAAAAGTTTGTATGTACCGCGGGCATAAACAGATGTGTATACCCTCAGGCGACTTACAAACCCTCGGGCCAGAGGCCGTAGGGTACGTAAGACGTCGCCCTCAGGGCATAAACATCTATTTATACCCTTGGTACATAAATAACTATTTTCTACAATCACATTGAAAAGTAGGCTTTCAGCATTCAAAATAGGATGGATACCTTGGATATTGGCTATGGCTACTGTCCCACTGATAGGTCTGTACTTTGTTTTTTATGGTCAATTATTATTTATGAAAAGTTAATATTAATCTCATTGGTATATTTATTTAAATAATACAAAAATATGCCTAGATACACGGAAAAACATCAGCATTTTGAAAGTTCTCAATTATTTTCAATTAGAAAAAGAAGCTGGTAATTATTAATCTCATAGCCTTTTCGAATTTGACTGAATACGATCCTGATGTTATTATTAATCAAATTTATGGTTAGCTATGTGTCAAAATAGCAAATAAAATAAACGACATACCCAAAACCCGGATATATACGTCACAAACGATGACGCACACCAAGAAGGCTATTGAATGCACTATAGTTGTATTATATTTGCTCAATCAAATTTTAGACTTAAGCATTTGAACAAAATGGGAAAAAGGATCAATACTAAATAAAACCAAACAATTCACATTTACATTGTGATGCACATGAGATTGCAACAGTTATCCTTTAGGAAGGATTTTGATGGTTATTATTATAGCAGTCGACTAATTTTAAATCCAATAGGTGTAAGCATGGTATATACACTGCTCAACAATTGAAGTGGATAATATAAAAAATTCTGGATTTTCTTTGTAAATATTTGATATAAAAAACGGTATTTACGTGGAATGAAAGTTTATTCAGACAATAAGAAAAGCAACCCTAAAAACAAATATTCCATACATAAAAATGCGGGTGTTTAAGATTAATGCCACCTCGGGCTCGCCTTAATGGAGCTACTCGATTTGCCATGAGTTAGCTAATTGTTGTAGTTGTTCAAGTCGATTTAATTGCCTGTCTGCACATTCCAGCTCAAACATGCTCGATGCAATTCATATCTGGTGAGCAGGGTGGCAACTCCATCCTAGTAAATTCATGATGTTCTACCCGGTCGTTCACAAGTCTTGCTCAGTGAGAACGAGCATTATCATGCTAATGATAGAACTATAGGCTCAATAACCATGTTGAGATATCTTGCAGCAGTCATTGTTTGCCAGACCAGTAAATCAATGCAGCCATCATAACATACAAACTGATCCTTCACCGAAAGGAGTAGTGAGCGTCATTAAATTTTCATTATACCGCTGTCCCCTTTCTCTCCATACTGAAATTCGACCATGAGATGTATACAACCGAAATAGAGATTCATCGGGGAAAGGACAATGCCTCGTATTTTCAAGATTCCAATTGCTGTTCTATATAGGCCACCGATGTCTCTATGCACACATGCCTCTGATAACCGTGGGTATGTCTTCTTGTCCTCAACTGCAATCTTCTTCTGACAGTTTGGCCAGTAGCTTGTCGAAAGAAGCTGTTGATACTTGAAGCCATGAATGTTGGGATTTCTTTAGCAGTCAGGACTATTCCCAGTTGCAACATGTGGATTACATGCTCGACTGACGTTGCTTTGAGACACATTTAAACGAATACCGTTTTTTTCCTGACATACACCTTCAAATATCCAAAGCACTAAATGCTTCAGTTACACCGCCTGTAATCGCCTTGGAGGCATACATTTAACGTAATAAGAAGACTTATTGGTACAGCCAATATCAGTTTTTTCTTCTACTAAAATATTAACAGTATATCCAATTTTTCAGTTTAGAAGATAAGAGCCAAGGCATAGAAAAAAAAATATAAAAAATATTGACTGAAAGGTCCTCGCATCTTATGAATTTTTTCTGAACATTCTCTACACATTCTCCAAATAATCTTCAGTTCCGGTAGCTTCAAATTAACGGAGAGGGCTAATGTGTTTATCTAATACCTGGCTGAGCTTTGTTCGAGAGAATAAAGATTTCTAAACCCGTCCGCTTAAAAGATCTCATAGGCGTTACACCGGTAAATTCACACTGTAAAGCGGCAATAAAATTATCTTAAAATGTCAAATTTTGTACGGTATTTTCAATGTACAGGTTTGAAATATCGTATAATTTGTTTCAGGCGAAAAATTATTAATTAAATCCCTAAGATGCGTATAAAATTTAAGCAGGGAGCAACGGAGGACATGATAGGGCCAGAACCTTATGTACATGTCCTCAGCCCCCCCAAAACCTAAATCATAAAATTGAATACGTAGCAATTTTGTACTAGTTATGTACATTTTTGTACAAGTATAATTGATTTTTGTACAAGTGATGTTCAAAAGTTATTAACAAATGAAAGGGGGGGGCTGGCGACATATGTCGCTAGCCCCCCCCATAGATTAAATTGAAAATTGAACGATGTCATTTCGTTCTATGACTTTTGTACAATTTTGTACAAGATATAAAATTCGCCCAACCCATTGCTATAAACAATTACAGCCATATATGTCGCCAGCCCCCCCCATATGGTAAATTGAAAAATGAACCATGGCATTTCGTTCTACGACTTTTGTACAATTTTGTACAAGATACAAAATTCGCCCAGTTTATTGTTATTGCCCAAATTTCCCCCACCCCTGCCTCAAAATTAATTATCCGCTTATTGGCAATATTAGTTGCTGTTCATTGAGTGCACCTTGAATTTTTTTCTCCTTTTGCATTTCATTTATCTGCTTTGCTTCATTTGGCTTTGCGATTGAAATCAGTAATAGACGTTGAGAAGTTTTTGAATATGATAGCACAAAATTATCTCACAAACCCATTGAGTACGGTACAATTGCTAGTAGCTGTGAGGCTACGTTGTCTGTATGGAAAGTAACTAAGTATACAATCCATAGTTTAGCCGGGCTCTTAAATAATTCAAAACGACATTAAATTTTTCATTTATTTAGTGTACAAAAGGGTTTCTACATAAATGTTTCTTGTTTTAGGAGCGTTGGTTACTTTATTTTGAGTATCATCATAGAGTTCCCAGTAGTTCAAACATTCTTGCTTGACAAACGCGACATAATGCACAATAGTATTTACATTTCTCTCTCTCCCTGCAATAGATATTACACCTAGAAATGAGTACACTTGCTCTTCAATTCTAACAAATTCAGGTATCTCCTCGAGCTTACAATAGTGATAATTGTCCATAGAAAATTGTTCTATGTTTTTATCACCATTTCTTTCGCTTTCGGCTGTAAAATTTATTCAAATTAGTACCTAACACAATTTTCTTAAAATTCTAAATTAAGTGCTCGTACATAGCGTATAAGAATATTACTCGGAGAAAAACAGAGGGCAGAGAGCTACGCAAGAGAATAAAACTAGATATCGAGCTCTAAATATAGGAAGGACCACAATAGATCTGCAAAGGTCTCAGTGGGATAGGACAAAGAGCCACTCCAGTTCTAATCTGATCTAATCTAATAGAATTTAAAACATTTTTTGTGGAATTTAATTTTTATTGCGATTGTTCTGGCAGCAGCTCTCATACAAAGTCTTATTTATTTGATGTGTACCTACTGTAGATTTCTTTTAATAATTAAAGTACTAAGAACAGCTACATGAAATTTCTATTAAGCGTTTAGAAAATAGAACATTTTTTGTAGAAAATAATGTTGCTTCTTGCGGTTCCCTAATTGAAAAGGTAACGACATTTGCTTCCGGCTACCAGTTTCAGCGTCATATGAGTAAATATTTTATTTTAAAATTATAGCACTCTGTTCTATTTCCAAGACATCATCCTTCACCGTTTTCAGGATTTTTTTGTTATTTATTCAAGATATTATAATGAATCAAAACGAAACGGTCTTCAACTAACCATTACATTGAATATCACGCTTAATAAACATCAAAAATATTCCAAAAAATTATCCTTCAATGCCTATCTGGTTCCATTGAAACGAACATCAACAGTATTTAAATCGCATCCATAGAAATACGCGCTTATTTGCAGTTTTAAGTGAATAATGGGAAAGTTAAAATCCGAACTACCTTACGGCATACGGCTTACAGTTGAATGCGGAACACATTGACTGGAGATTTATATCGTCTTGTTCTCGTTTACAAATTCGCAGATTGTAATCGGTACCTTGTCGTTTTATGTTTTTGTTGTTGGTTTGTAGACTGTAATCGATACGCTATTGTGTACGAGCAATCCTGAAAATTATGTTGCCATGATTGTAGGAACGGAAAAATTATATTTTTCACATTTTGTACGAAGTTTAACGCTTTCAAGCTTTACACCTATACAGTATGGAAAAGACAAATGGAATAAATTCGTTAGTAGGCCAAGCAATAGGTAAATATTTTTGACATAAATCCTAGTAGAAAACGGATTATGCCATCAAATCAAAGACATTGTGTAGTATCATTTTGATATGTTTTGGACATGCAAATGCTGTTCAGTAATTTGTTATAAACATTTAAAACGAAAAAACCTCCTCTTTTTGGTTTTTTTATATTAATCCAGTCATTATTGACATTCGAAATCGAAAATTTAACTATAATTCCAAAAGTTTTCAAACTTCGGTCAAGTGAATGGTACATTGAGACGACAATAAATCTCATTTTGCAACCTTGTCCGAAGTCCGGAACATTGTTAAAATTGCAATTAAATATACCGAACGACTGTACAAATTTGCCACTTTTTACGTTGACCGGAACATGTTTATTTATAATTTTTTTTAATTCGTTGTCATTTTTCCGAGCAAGGCGGTCTCGGAATAATTACAAAAGTTTTGAAACTTGGTTGCAAACTTTGAAAACATCTATTCTGATGCATTTACAAATTTGCAATCTCATACGCGATCCGGAACTTTTGCAATTTTCTTGAAGGTGAAAAAATAATAAAATTACATTTTTGCAAATTGCATAAAGTTCCGGATCGCGTATGAGGTTGCAAATTTGTAAATGCATCAGAATAGATGTTTTCAAAGGTTGCAACCAAGTTTCAAAACTTTTGTAATTATTCCGAGACCGCCTTGCTCGGAAAAATGACAACGAATTAAAAAAAATTATAAATAAACATGTTCCGGTCAACGTAAAAAGTTGCAAATTTGTACAGTCGTTAATTTTTAATAACAAAAAATGTTCCATATACTTAGATTGGTTGCAAATTTAATACGTGATATGAAATATTATATCGAAAACTTCCCCAAGTTTGCAGAACTTTTGGAATTTTTTTCACGACCATACAGCAAAAATTAATTTAATTGCAATTTTAACAATGTTCCGGACTCCGGAACAGGTTGCAAAATTTCATAGTTTGTTTTTATACCATTCCCGACCTTACGTCAAAATTTGAAAACTTTTGGAATTATAATCAATTGATTGTCTTGACTGACTGAACTATATAGCGTAAAACGTACGGAAGCACTTCCATTGGTTTGTATATAGATAAATTGTAGATATTCAAAATACGAACAAAATGAGGGGTCGAGCAAGTCAATCGGATAATTAGGAACCGAGGAAATCAGGAAAAACCGGAAAATTAGTCATTTTATTTAAAATTCATAACTTCATTTTCGTCATTTTTCATACCTATGCAAGAGGTGAAATTTGGAACAAAAAAAGTTCTTCGTATATCGTTTATATGCGCGGAGAGCAGACACAAGCTAGCTAGGTATGGCGATTTGATATCGATTTATCGAAAAATCTACCATTTCGATCAAATAAGTCGATTTTTCAAATTATATACTCGCGAGATCTCGTGAGCTCAGTTTCTCCATGCCGTTCTCCTGAATACGGAAAATATTTTAGCGTCTTGTCCATGTTTTCTATAATAACATTCATATAAATATCATGAAAACAAACTTACAAGGCAAGTAGATAAAAAAATCGCTTTACTTAGATCGTAAGGTCTATAGACAACATAAAAATATTATGGACAGTAAACAATAATTATTAAGGGTTTTTAATCTTAACTTAATAATTGAAAAATAAGAATGATAATCGGAAATCAATAATAGACAAGAGAGGTATCTGCTCCACTTACTTGAAAATGATAGAAATACATCAACCATCTACGATCGATGGGTTTTTTTTCTAGAAACATTGAAAAAATAAAATCTAGGTCATTGTTTATACATTTTAGTTACCATTTTCCATAAATGTTCAGTTATTGCCTACAATAAAAAAAAATTTTCACTTGCGTCATAGTTCCATAAAACCATACAATGATTTTTTTGGGTTAAAACAAAAACTGATCAGCTCTTAGCAAAGAGGTCTTCCAATGAAGTAATGACCGTCATTTCATTTTCTCATTTTCTAAGAACTTCCTTAATAGCAGCCGCTTTTTGTTTATTTGGCCAAAAGGCGTTGCTCTTGATTCGAAAGGGAGCGAAAAAAATGCTACGGGGCATTATTTTTTGTGACAATATAACCGTTATAGTTCAATCCGAAAGGACAGTTTAGGTGTCTATTATGTAATCAATCCTTTAAAATTTAGAGGCCTTTTAAAAATAAGGTTTTAACGGACCTTAAAAAAAATTTTGTTGAAATTCTATTCGGCAAGTATACATTTTAGAGGACTGTTAAGAGAATATTATGCAACGATCATGTAATGATGATGTATAAGTATGTTACTGTTATACAATATTAGTAATAAATTATTGTAAACAAAAATAATAAGTTTAAATATATATTTGCCTTGGTCATTAAGTATTTTCGGTCTGGTGCTCGACATTTCTTTTAAAAACTAACGCAAAAGATTTAAACTGTCATAAAACACACGAATCTCTTAGAAACTGTCTGCCTACTTGAGTATTTGAAAATCTAGATTTCTATCGGTCAATTTTTCAGTTTTATAATGAAAACCAATGTTATAATGAATATTATGAAACTTAAAATTGGTATTTAATTAACAACTTATAGTTTAGGGGTAGAAAAAAATTATTAATTCTAAAGTTAACATTTTTTTTCCAATTAATCTAATTTTATTCTCAGCACAGCTTATAGGAGTAAACTGTGCTCAGTACCAAGGATATCAAAATTCTTAACATTTAATTTAAGTTAATCCCACTTGTTATAACACACTTGGGATATAAAATCTAAATTGTTTTATACTTTTCAGTACAGTTTGTATGTGGGTATAGTCTGTGTCATATAGAATTCGATTCGTCTATAAAACTCTCAAGTAATAAATTTTTCCAAGAGTCTTTAGCCTCATCTGCTATCATAAAATGTCTATTAAATTTCCTAGGATTCCAGAAACTTCCAGTCTGTCGAAATAAAATAAAAAACTAAAGCAAGAATTGTGCTATAAAACAATGTTTATTCGATAAACCAGGAGATTTTGCTGCAAAGTAGAATTTATCAAAATTGAAATCTTTGAACAAAATAAAACGTAAGGTTTCAAGTGTAAATTTGATTTTATTCTTTTTTTATCTGAAAAACGTCAATATGATATTGATAATTTTTTTTTTTTAAATTCAAAAATCAAATTTTTAATAAAACAAAAACACAGTTCCAAAAATTTCAGGATGTCTCACAATTAGTACAAGGAAGTATAGACAAAAATTTGACCAAAAATTTATTGTCTATCGGCAATTTTGACTATTTTTGAAAATTTCACAAACTCGAGATTTTTGAATTTTGAAACAAAAACTTTTTTCCTTCTGCATGACTTGACGTAAATGATCCATAAAATAAGGTAATGCTAAAACCAATTTGGTGTAAAGAAAAACCAATATAATCCTGTATATTTCCAGCCAAGTTAAACCAGAAAGACAGAAAGAAATCAGTTTCTTCTGTACTTTTCTCGTGATTAATAGACAAACACCAAATTTTATATACACTGTGTTATTTATATGATTGGATGAGACAAATGAGATGAATTTTTGGAACCAATAACTGTGCTTTATTTTAAATTTAATGTTCTTTAGACAAAAATTTCACCACAGCAGCAAAACGAACCGCCACACATCTTTAACTTCTAAATTTCCCGAGCCCTGGTTATGTCCTAAGCGGTTGAAAGTATTCGAAAGTGGTATGGAAATGGAGTTCGACTTTTTTAAACATAACTATCCATTTTTTCATTAAACCAGAGCGAATTTAAGAAAATTACAAAAGCATTTGTACTTATTTTTCTATGACCTTTCCAAATCTGTTATTATTTTTTATGAACAACATTTGGTAACAAAGTTTGACAGTTTTGCACAGGAATCCCTATGTCGCATGTTATAAATAACAAGTTCATGTAAAGTCAAAGTGAAATAAAAAAAATCATAGTTGCAATTTCTAGTATTCATGACGACCCACAACTAACCCTTTGAAATTATTATTTTTTATCGCCAACCGTCAGTAAAACCGTCAATTATCAGATTGATTTCCGGAAGTAAACAAACAGTTTACATATGCGTCTGGTAAAGTGACATATGCATCTGGTAAAGTGACATATGCGTCTGGTAAAGTGACATGTGCGTCTGGTAAAGTGACATGTGCGTCTGGTGAAGTATTTTGACTTTGACATTGCTCGACAATCATCATCTGTCAGTGTCACGCTTCTCCCTATTACGGCTCCATAATAGTTTCCTTGCGATTTATTTATAACAAATTATTGTTGGAACTCCTTTGACTTCAGGAATTAACTTTTATAATGCTTCGGGGTGTACCTTCAATTTAAATATAACAAATAATAAGTAGATTTGTTTTATATTTGCTGTTTACTTTGTCATAATATAATGCAATGAAATATACCTCAGTTTTTTATATTCTGAATTCTGAGCAGTTGGCGATAAAATGTTGTATGTACCACGTCAGAAAAGTGTCTTTATCGGACTTATTATCTATAACTTTTTGTTTTAATAATTTTTCGATTTAATATTAATAAGCAAAAAAAAACACTTTCAACTCCTAACCATTTCAGAGATTCACTTTATCTTTTGGTCAATTTTTATTTATTCTCTTTAGCCTAAATTTAGTCTTTGCCTGATATTGATTTTTTTCTTTCAAAAACGTATTGTCACTGTATGAAATCACAAATATAATTGAAAATTCTACACCTTTCATTTTTAACGAATTAAAACGTATTTTTTTGACAGATCATGGCAACGGATGAATTTTAGTGGACATTTTTACCTCGTGAGTACCCATCCGCGAATTAACTGGAAATTTTCAGACGTTTATAATGTCAGAATATTTTTTTGGCAGTCTGGTTTTTATAAACGCAAATTTTCTACCACTTGTATAGGTGCTCAAAACTTATGTTGTGTTGTGTCTAGAAATGGTATTTTCGTGCAACTATAACGATTAGAAATCAACAATTTCAGGATTAAGGGCTAACTGCACCGTTGCTACTTAAGCATTTAAGTAAGACTTGCCGTAAGTCGTTCTTAACGTAAGTCGAAGTGTAGGTTCTACTTAAGTCCCACTTATGTGAAAGTGAGGTTATGTCTTGGCACTTGGCAGACCAAATTATCGAAATATAGAGAGGTTAGTTTATAAAATCAAACAAAATGGAATTAATAATGGATATAGAGCTTTTTGATGACCTTTATGAAATGGAATTAATTGAATTTGGTGTTCCTTCAATTTAAATATAACAAATAATAAGTAGATTTGTTCTATATGTGCTGTTTACTTTGTCATAATAAAATGCTATGAAATATACCTCAGTTTTTTATATTCTGAATTCTGAGCAGTTGGCGATAAAATTTTGTATGCACCACGTCAGTAAAGTGTCTTTATCGGACTCGCCTGTTATTCGCCTCGCTTCGCTCGTCTCATAATTTCAGACTCTCCGATAAAGAATCACTTTACTGCCTTGGTACATAAATAACTATTATTTTACTCTTACCTTAGAAAAATAGTACATTGTTTACCTCGTAGGAAAAGCCACATTCCTGGACTCTGTGTTGCTGTGT
>CAJUYI010006876.1:0-13021 GCA_910591695.1 Galerucella pusilla
AAAAAATCTTTGACGGTTTTATATCAGGAATTGAATTGATAAAAAAAATTATTTAGTTCCTCAGGCTTGCATAAAGTTTCTGGTATTTTATTAGCTGGTCAGTCAGTCCGAATAGATGTATGCTAAATAAATTATCTAATTGCAATTCGTTTCTCAAACTTCAAATTTTGTCTGAGGGTTTAGAATTATGTATTAAACATAAAAACATTTATCAGTCATGTGTTCAGTAGAACAACGTCCGTCAGTCAGGTGAAAAAGGTAAAGGTATACCGCGCGAACCGTTTAAGTTTCAGGCTGCGTATCACGCTATTTCTACGTTTTGTATTATTATTTTAACAATTAAAAAAACTTCATTTGAGGTTTTAATTTGTGGTTCTATGAATAATTACTATTTGCATCTCATTGACAAACGATTTATTTAATCATTTGATACGTTTCATGCGATATTATTATGCAAAAAAATAACCAATTGTGGATTTAGAAAAACTTATCTTATCTAGATTGACTCTTCTAGTTTTTGTTAAGTAAAGAAAAACTACAGCTTGGCAATATCACAATATTTTGTTTTGCAACGTCATTGTCTTTTTATCGTAAATAAACTATACTTGGTATTGCGAAATACGTCCACAGTTGAACACATAAAAGATTTTGTCAAAATCAAAATAATTATCTATCTGTCAACAAACGTAAACATAAAAAATGCAGAATTACTGAAATTTTGATAGTGAAATCATGATTATAAACATTCACTTATAAATAAATAAAGTCATACACGACACAGCAATATCGGTGAATTCCTATTATATCTATATACCTATCTATGAACTAAAAATCAGAATAATTATTTCCCTATTAAATATTTCCTGTTCGCGAAAGTGACAAAAGGCTTGAAATTTTGTATAGCCCATTCCATATCTGATAGGGTGTTTCAGTTCCCTTTCGCCTCCTTCAGGAAAGTGAGGGGGAAATTCGTGGCGTCGGATCCCAGCAGACCTCTCAAGTTAAGTGGACTTGTATAAGAGACCTCTTCCAACTAGTTCTAAAGTTATGCAGGTTGCCGGATTTGCAACAACAATACCGGCTGTAATTATAATTATAGAGTTTTAGGTTTCAAGTCAAGAAAAGTGAGGAGGAAATATCACGAAGGCCACTCGCAAATTATTTATATGCCGGGAATATTGTGTGAAGCACCAAACTGCTAAGTATTCTGCTAGTGAATCAACTAAGTTATTCACGGGAACTAAAAATTTCATGAAAAATAAACGAAAAAGAAGTTATATTTTTCCAACTAAATCTTGCGTAAAATTTTTCCTATTAGTGAAATAATTTAGGCCTCTCTAGAATAATTTTAATTTCTCTCAATTTTTTATAATAAACTGTTAGCTTGACATTGTTGATAAAATAATTATGCTTATGACGCTATAGGTAAAAGTCAAAGCTGTCCAATAAGAATAAATTCTGCGGGGAGGACTTTCATTGCTAGCTCTGGCGCAAAATTGTTCTCGACTAGTAAATGTTACTTACATCCCTTTTAGTATAAATAACTATTATTAATTAGATGAATGTTATCTTGTTTGCTTAAAGGCTTTTAGTCTGATTGCTACACACTTATGTAGGTATGCAATCGTGCAAAAGCAATAAAATATGTAATCCACACCTAATAGATCGTCTGAATCACATGGTCGTACATTATATAACCATATCTTGTGCTTTAGAGTGCCGGGAAGACATTATTACAAATAGGAATTTACTGTTTCATCATGATGAAAGATGAGAAGCATAATATACATATAGTGGATAAATCGAATGACATGAATTCATTGTCGGTAGCTGTGCATATTCATGGATAATCTTGGAACTTATAACAATCACAATCCCCAATTTCTAAAATGGGAGAAAAAACCTGGATCATTTTCCATGCATCAAAAATGTTGAACATAATATTTATGTGATTCTTGACAGCATCTCCATCACTCACGTAGCTACAGCTTTTACATGGTGGTGGGGTTTGGGCATTTTTTTTATATGTTCAGAATAGGAAAGCTTTATTGAAGGCAGTATGATAATAAAAAGTTATTGTACCTTTATTGTATTTTCCATGGAAGGGGGGGTTTCAACACCCAAAACCCCTCCCTTATATACGCCCCTGATCTCCATACTTGACATATTGAGAATTTCATCTGTCAAATAACTGTTCATCGAGTCAATTGAAGAGGAATCAACACCAAGGGCACTGAGTTTTACTATAAGTAGCTTCTTGCTTACCCTATTGAACGCCTTCGAAAAATTCGTGTAAACAGAGTCATAATTATTTAATTGAATGAAACATTTTTCACTTAGTCACAATTTATTAGGTTTTATTCAAGCACTTTAGACATTGATCTTTTGGTGTGTGCTGCGAAAATAATCTATAATAATTAGAGAACCTGTGAAGAGATGCAATAGCTTGTATTTTCTAATTAGTAATTGCTGAAATAACTGTGTAAACCGAAAAAGCTAGTTTGACAACCTGAAAAATAAGAAAATTATATTAAATTCCATTGAATTGATTGTAAATATATTTTTTCTACGACCATGCGTTTTAACCCACTTTCCCGCACGCATTTTGGTTTTAAAAGTTTTGAAATAATGCAAATTTTGACCTTATTAGATAGTTTTTTACTTCGGAAGTTATAACTATTGTTACAACAGGTGAATAAATAGTCCATTAAACAAAATCTACATCTCTTCTAGCTTTTTGTTACATTTTGAATTTTTTGAAAATATAAAATAATGAAGATATTTTGATATAACCCTGTACATTCTTTAAAGTAGTGTCATAAAAGAACTATCAAACCACCCGGGTTTGACATAAGAGAAATATATCAAATAAAATTCTTTCATTTACAAATGACTTAAAAAACCGTTGCCTTCACCTTCATCGTCATCTTTATGTGACCTGCAACTGATGCAACTTACCAGTTAACACCAAATAACTCCACTGGACCGGCAATTTTAAGTAATTTACAAAATGCAACAAATTGTGCTTCTAATATTAATGTTTATAATAATAATTTATAATAATAATAATAGTTTTTGGTTAAAGTTTTGTTATTATTATATGTATGTTGAAATAAAATTACTTTTGAAAAATGGGTTGATATACTTTTTTGTATATACGATCGTAAAAAAAATAATGTTCCTAACTCATGCGTAAAGTGTCTTTCCCGCCCTTGTTAGGAAAATAAATATTTTTAAATCCATTACTCGAAAAAGGAGATGATCATAAAATGAAATTACTTTGACTAGACTTCGCAAGAAATAACTTGATTCCTACTTATCGCAAAACAATCCAGCATATAGTATTCTACGGATAAATAGTCAAGAAGCTTCATTTCATTTTAAACGCATCCAAGTTATAATTTGAAATGTCATTCCCCGAAATGGTAAGCAGCAAGCTTGAGTTGTTAAACACTGTTTGAGCATTTATCAATGTTCGAGAGTTATTCGAATAGAACATTTTTTGCTAATTATAGAACGAACGCGAATTTTTTTTACTGTGCACTCCTATAGTTTTATTAATATTCTCGTCAGAATTATGACCAAACTTGAAAATGGCAACGTAATAGAGTGAAAACAGCCCATCGGATCTGTTTTCAGTTGAAATAACCCAAGGACATTGATAATCGTTCGAAAAAATTTTATGACAGATTTCGAAAGCTTGTTGCTTGGAAACAGGTTTATCTGCGCACATTCCAATTAAATGACCTCAAAATAATTGATTTCATTGGATTTCTACTAGACATTGGACACTTCTTACTCGGATATCGTATCTGCAAGGCAGGCAAAGTGGACAACTGAAATTGGAACAGATCAAAATGCAAACGGTTTTCTGAGAAACTCTTGGACTGATATAAACATGCAGGGTGTACACAAAATCTCTTATATAGTATGCTAATAGGGCCAATAATCGACCTCCTTGTAATCTAATCTAATCTATCAATAATTAAGAGAAAACTTACACTAATAAATAACTTCATATTAAGGTCATACAGTTTGTGGGCGCTTATTTGAGGGACTCTTTGCGAAAGTTGTAAAACAAACATGACATCCTTTTGTAATGATTTGTTTTCCAATTGCCTCCAATTTGACTTGAAAATGTATTCCGGTAATAGACTGGCCTGGAAAATACATTAAATGAGCTTTAGCAGCCCAAGACTATTAGATAGTTGATAGTTAAGGCTGCTAAAGCCACATGTGACCCATTGTACATCCTTCCGAGGAGTTGTTCTCCTAGGTCATCGTTCATCCTGTCCTTCCCAGGAAGGTGGACTGGTCACTAGGAGACATCTCCTTCATATCGGCAGGTGTAGGCCAAGACTCAAAGAACACACAGTCTCTTATTGACGATAGCTCAGACACTCGCATGAGACATGCCTGACAGTTTCATCTTCCTGTTCACACATCCTGCATAGAGGTGTGTCCACTAGTTTCCCAATACACATGAATTTAAAGATAGTTTAAGCCCGATACTGCGTAAACGTTTGTCTCTAATTCTCCACGTTATAAGCAGTTAAGGTCATCCGATCCATCCGTAAAAATTCTGAAATGAACCACTCCCAGTTTTCCCACTAGTTCCATTTCTATTATACTATTTTGTTAGTGTTCCAACAATTTATTTTTTATTTGTTAGCTCACCTGATAATTGAACTCGTTTCCTATGATACAGTATATGAGCAATTCATCTAAATAGCCAGTGGTGAGTACAAAGGCTATCAGTAATTGTTCCTTTGTTAAATTATTCACTCCAGTGAACATGCAAGCACCAGTACATATACCGATGACACTGAATAAGAGTTGAAGCAATGCTATTGAATTGAAAATATCCATTATTTCTTTTATGAATCTAAAAGGAAACAGTTTTGGAAATTGAAACGTTCACATGGGGAATTTTGACTCATTTTCGATATTGATTATGAGCCTACCCTTTCCTAGTCTACATTACCTTATCAGTAATTGATGATGTTTGTAGCATTTAACAAAATATTCCTTTTTATAATCATAGCCCTGTCCGGAAACGTCTGGATAGAAATTTTTTATTTTTTCCATGATATGTATCATTTCTGGAGTATTGTATTGTGAAAAACATTCTTGTAAGATTCTGTATTGCGTTACTGCACATGCACCAACACTTATGAATAATGTATCAACGGCCACTATGGAACAAGTCATTATAATGTTTCCCACTATAATCAAAGCATAAAGGATTTCATAGACTGGTGAAGATTTCCAGTCGAACGTAAACTAGAAGAAATAAAAGTAAATCTTAGGTTTTTAAAGTTGAACCTTCCATCTATCGCATGTCAGTCAGACGACAGGGTAAAGGCTTCTCGTGGTGCGTTTGTGAATTATTTTTAATTTTTGTCTTAAATTTGGCTAGTAGTGGAAAAAACTGAATTTATACCATGGTGGTGAAGACATTTATAAACCTCGCACCAATTTTGGTGCTCGGTCAATAATAATAGTGAACATTTTTTCGTGCAGTTGTGTACCTACTCACCCCACATGGAAACGGCAAAACTCTCTCTGTTTTGAATAATGGAGATAATAATACTATGATAATATAAAGAGTGCTAGTAGTCATTATAGACACCATAATAACCAGAACGCTTGTATAGAAATCCATCAACTTCCTTTGTAATTTTCTATTCACAACATGGTAGGGCCAGAAGAGTGTGAAAATTTCGTCCAATAAAATTTTAATTTTAGGTGCCTTGTAACGCATAAGAACAGATTTATAAATAGCCTAAAAAAGCCTTAGACCTGAATTTATAGTACTTTTATCTACTTCATTGAAGTAAATAACTAATTCTAAATTTGTAATAATAATATGTAAATATTTATATCTATATTTTTCCTGTGCCAATGACCAGCGCTATCGAGGCACGCTAAGCTAAAAAAAACTAATAAAACAAGAAGATTGATATCTTATTCAGTGACCACAACAATCTTATTATTTTTATTACCGCATCTATTATAGCAATCAGCTTCTTCTGCTTGTGCACGGGTAAGTCCAGTCCAGATAAAAATGATTGTGGCTGGACCCTATCCTGTAAATAGTAACGTTTCCCGTATAAATCCAGCTAATTTGACGTTGGTTATTTTTCTTTTTGTTGCTGTTGATACCGAGCTGCGTTACCAGAGACAGAAGGATTAATTTGAACATAATTTTTAAAAGCCTATGAGAGAATCACCATTCGACTATTCATCGTTGGGTTTTAATAATTAACAGTATGTTGTTTCCAATGTAGATGATCGAAGCCAACACAAAACATAAGGGTATGCTGATACGAGTGAAAATATTCATGCTTTCAATTAAAAAATATACAGTTTCTCTGGTATATTTCTTCTGTATCTGTAGAGTAGGGAGGGTGAAAGTAGGCTCACAGCACTTAGGCCACATGTGACCCATTGTACATCCTCCCGAGGAGTTGTTCTCCTAGGTCATCGTCCATCATGTCCTTCTCAGGAAGGTGGACAGGTCACTAGGAGACATCTCCTTTATATCGGTAGGTGTAGGCCAAGACTCACCGAACACACACTCTCTTATCGACGACACGCCTGACAGTTTCGTCTTCCTGTTCACACATCCTGCATAGAGGTGTGTCCACTAGCCCCATAGCATGGAGGTGTTTCCTCAGTTGACAGTGGCCAGTCAGAAATCCTACTGTTAAACGTAGGTTTTTCCTGGTCATCGCCAAATATTTCATCGGCGTCAGCTTCCAAGGGTCGCCCAGGGTGTTCCTGGCAAGACTGCATCCTTTTATTCCATCCCATCTCTTAAGGGATTGAGCTTAGGTGTAAAGTTTGGCTAGTTCCGTAGTTGTCGAAGTCGTCAGGCCGTAGGTGTCACTGGATCTTAAAATTTTTAGTAAAGCCGCTTCCCTGGCTAAAGAATCAGTAATGCGATAACCTTTACTCCTGTCGTGCCCTTTAACCCACCTCAGGATAATATTGTTATCAGCCGAGGCGTCAGCTAAATCTTGGTGGCACCTAGTACTAATAGGCACCTAGGCTAATAGGGCTTGTCTACTATCAGTGCAGATTGTTATGCTTTTTTTTCCAGAAATTCCTTTTCTGGTTAGTTCTTTTGCGGCAATTGAGATACCAGCCAGTTCTGTTTGAACCACGCTGGTATTGTTTCCCATTCTCGACCTAATCCTTAGGCTTGGTGCTCTGGAGTAAACTCCACATCCTGAGCCTTCTTTCATTTTTGAGCCATCTCTATATGCGTATTGCATTTGCAGCATCTGAATCTGTGTTCTGTTTTATTTGTACATATATTTCTTTCAACTTTTACTTCTCCAACAAGATGATAGGTTCACTTATAATATCACAAATCTACCATATTTTAGGACGCTGTGAATATTTTTTAATATCTATGAATTTTATACCTGTCAAGTTCTAGTTTCATTCCGTTTTCCACTACACTACACTAGCGTTTGTAGTAGAGTGATTCTGGTGTATTTTGAAACGGATATACTTACTTGACCACAAATTGATAGCACGCAAAAATTAAACCCAATTTTTGCCATAGCTTCAAAATTTAATGTAATATCCAGATAAACTCCTGTAGCTATGAGGCAGCTGATTATTACATTGTATGCTACAGATACTATAGAGTTAATTTTGAAATATTTCGACCCAGGCCACATTTGAATTATATTAGATATTAAATTAGGAATCCACAAAAATAATTTCGCGTAATCTCTTGTTCCCAAAATTTTATATGCCAAATCTAAAAGAAAACTTATAATAGAATGATATAAAATTGATATCTATATATTTACTGTCCAGATACATGTTTATTTGAACACTGAAGAAGATGACTATTGAAATTGTTTAAAGCTGTACTAGGACTCTGCACAATATAGTACCACTAATACTTCTATTCCAGTCGATAACAGTGGAAAGTCACACTCTGTATACTGGCGACAAACCTCCTTTTATTTCTGACTTATTGCTATGAAATTATTGAAGTTTTTTTGAAGGAATCGTTGACAAAAGACGTGTGAATGGAGTTGATGGTAGAATTCTATACTGTGCAAAGTCCCAGTACTGGATCGAATATTATATATTATTATATATTAAAGATGCAGTAGGTACCGGGTGACCGCTTTAAAAGTCAAGCAAGATTATAAGAAACTTGTTTGACTCATCTAGATGCTTATTTCTAGAGCAAATAAAATACTCATTATATCTTATGTCAATAATTTGTTGATTTCTCTTCAGGAATTTTCAAATAAGACCCAATATTTATATGACAGATATTTTTAATACAGTTATTTGTTTATTTTATATGATCGCACTGTATATTTAACACAATTATTTTGATAATAGTAGTTATAACTTTTGTCTAAGCTCCATTACGTATCAACAGTGGTAATTGAAGCATCATTGTGGTATTTATAACTACACCAGAGTCACTTGAACAGAGGTAAGTATGTCAATATTTCATGTTCCTCTTGTATGGTGTAATAATTGATTGCTCTCCATATTTGAGTTATAGAGTGCTCCGTCGACCCTAGAAATCTACAAATAAAGATTGAGTATAGCAATTTCAGTCTAAACATTTCATCAGACAAAATTTATTCAAAATTATTTCATGAGAACCGATACATTTTTATTTTCAAGGATTAGAATTAGTACATTGTTTAACGAGTAGGAAAAGCCCAGCATTCCACGACGACTGTGAAGGTAGTATACTATAACTGGCGCAGTCTATTTAAAAGCTTTCGAACTAGTTTATTTTCATTATTTTGTTTAAAAAATTTGGAAATTCAGGATGAAAAACGTTGTTTCCAATGGACCCACCGTCCTCTCCTTTATCTTAACACTTTATTAAGTGCTCTGCTGTGTGCACAATGATGGTATACTATATACTATAACTAGTGCCATCTATTTAAAATCTCTCGAACTATTTTGTCTCAAAAATTTACGCAGAAAAGTGGTATTTTTACCAAATGGAACATGGAAGTGGTTCCAACAATCGTTGATGTATCTAGCGTCATCCATGGTATAGCTCTAGGTTTTTCTAGGATAAAATTAGGTATTCCTTTAGTTAATTTTTTGGGAAATCAAACTTAATTATTCTTATTTTAATAGTAGTAGCTGGATGGCTACCTTTTTCTTTGGAATATTGTATAAGAAACTGTAACCTTTTGGATCGAACTGCAGGAAGCTCCATTATAGTTCAATTGCTGCATGATCCACCCTATCTCATAGAAATAGAAAGCAGAGAATTAAAGAACTTTTCGTCATATTTCAATAAATAAACACCTCGTGGTGAAATGTCCTACATATTAATAACGAAAGTTAATTACATATCTTGCATCATTATCCGAAAATTATAAGGTTCTGTTAGTATTAATTTTTAACGGGTTTATTTGCAGAGTTGTCTTGTGTATTTTAAAATAATTGTGTAAAGGGTCTTAGTCCCTCTCAGTCCGTTAATCAACTTATGATACAGAACTTCTTTAATTATGTATAGATTGACATTCTAATACCGACTCAAATGTGATAATAATTTTTCTATCACTATAAAGATGGATGTTCCCCAATTCAATCGCTCTAAGGGAAATCCATTTATAACTACATAGGTACTACTGATTTGTTTTTCACAACATTAACCCATTTCACGACATCGATACTCTGTTCGAGCAGTTGAAATTTCCATATTTTTAGCGTGTTTTAACTTTTTTACTGAAAAAGGTTGACACTGAAACGGGGCTGCTCATGCATTATTTAAAACTGAAAGTGATTTTACATGTTGTGTTCGTACAGGGAGTGTTTTCTGCTTCATTTTAAATATAGTTAGGTGGGTGTTTTATATTAGAAAGATTTTCAGCTACCTGGGAAATTGTTTCATGCTCCTATATACAATTTCTATTCAATTTTCCAAAGTATACAAACTACAACAACAAAAAAACAGTGACAGCACATGGTAACCAGAAAAGTTGTTTTCAATTATCTTTATTAAAATATTCATATCTAGCGACCTATCTCGACCATTGCCATATACAATTCCATGCAGATACATTCCAAACTTATTTGGAGCTGCTTGGAGAAGCTACAAGAGCTGGAGAGTCATAATAGATTGTTCTTAGGCTAAGCTAAGACGGACCGCAGAGACTATTTTGCGTTTCTGTTGTCGTCATCTATCGCTGTGGTCTCTCTGAGTTTAGCCTAACGACCCAACCACGAACTCCGACCATTAAAAACCACATTTATGACGTGACGTGACGCGTCGCTGTGGTTCGTCTGAGTTCAGCCTTAGTTGGGGTACCTGGCCACTCAGCTCACAAGGGCGAGGAAGTGGCAGACTCACTATCCCGAGAAGTAGCACGTTGTGCCCTCATTGGCTTAGATCCTTTCTGTGGCATAGCGAAAATAAATTATTCTTTGGGTAGTGTTAAAAGGAGATTATGTTACAGTAAAGTAACTTTTTCATTGAAAAGTTAGTCTTCAAACCGCCCTCGTATAACATAACCTCAATTTGAAACATTCAAAATCCAAACCAAGTCTCCTCTGACACTTTTATGAGCATTTATCAAAATTCCAAGTAATAAAAATTCTCCTCGGGTCATAAAACTTTCCGAACATTCTTAGTACGCCATTGATAAGTAGTAGAATAGAAGTAGGAAGAATAGGTGGAGCGTACAAGTGTACGGGAAAGTGGATGCAAGAAATGGTCCAGAATACAGCAGCCTCATTAGCGAGCTTAATAATAACTACTGGTGCTTGCAATGGTTGCATTGATGAATTTTTCAAATCATGCACAAACACGTTCTAATTAGTCTGACACCCTCTCCATCTAATCCACTGTGAATCTTAATTGGGCATAGTTTTTTTTGTGAAACATTTCTTTTTACTAACTATACCAAGCCAATGTGTTCCTTATTTGTTGTTATTTATATTCATTAGCTTTGAATGTTTATTAGCAAGGGATGTTTCTCACTACTTAACAAATTCAAAGTTTTTGTGGGCTTCGTAACTATTATTATGCTAACGTTATGTTACGAGTCCAGTGCCTCACAGTCAGATAAGATATGGGTCACGGTCTCGGTCTCCATGCCACAGAGTCTGCAGCTGAGGTCCCCATTATATAACTCTATTTTATGCAGGTGATCTTTTACCGGGGTATGACCCGTTAAATAACCTGTATTAATTCTTAGCTTATTCCTACTGATATTCAGTAGTTCTTCGGCCCGTTTTACACATGTGTCACCTATGAAGGTTTTACTGTGTACCTGCTTTGGAGTGTTCCTCCACTGAAGTCTATGTTAGCTTTGTACCCATTTTTGTATATGCCCTCGGACTACCTTCTTCGTGGTCCCAAAAACTGGTTCTGGTTCAACATGCTGTTGCTGAACCTCTTCTCGCGAGTTCATCAGCTTGTTCATTTCCAGAAATACCGTTATGTCCCGGCACCCACACTAGTCTTACTTTAATGTGGTCTGCTTGTTCATTTAGTTTTTTCTGGCATTCTTCTTCCAGTCTGGATGTAACCTTGCGGCTATTTAAAGCTGCAAGAGCTGCCTGGCTGTCAGTTAGTATGTTTATCCTATGAGTGTCAGTCCTATATTTGTTAATTTTGACTTATTCTAGGATAGCATAAATCTTGTGTTCCTCATTTCACTATATACACCCCTGCTCCTTTCCCTTTCCCACTCTGTGACCCGTCTGTGTACCAGGTCTCTCCTCGGGGAAACTTTAGTCTGCTTGGATCTTGCCAGTTCTTTCTGTGAGGTATTTCTACCTCATATTTAGGACTGGGAGAAGTTTAGTGGCCATATAGTCTGTTTTCATATTTAAAATTGTTCCATTTATGATCCTTTATGGATGTGTGTCCTGATCTAACTATTTTGTTGCTCAGGTTACTTTACTGCCCAAATAGTCCCATCCTTGCTCACCCCATTATCATGAGGTGTAATGGAGGAAGGCCAAATTAAGGTTTCTAGTGCTCTGACAACAGCTCTAATAATACTTTCGTATTGGAGATTCCTTCACATTATATTGTAATGTTTTTATCATTTATTTAAACAGTTTTTACCGTGGGATAAAATTATACGCTCACTATTGCTAATTACTATTGATTTATTGAAGAAACACTTACACACTATAATAAACTTAATTTATATACACACTACCTAATGTCTATTAATTTATCTACACTCGGTATAATAATTGTCCTAATTTATCTTCAACACTATTTATATTCACTATCTGTTCACTCACTGTATATTAAAACTGTTTACCGATTCACTGTATACTGAACAGCTCCTGACTCACACGAAAACCCGCGTATATATAGTCCTTCGAATCTCTAGACCTTTCTTGAATTCACCGCCTTCTATGCTGTTCGAGAACAGTCTCGAACATTACCTGTTGAAGAGCCTTTCTAGAAAGGTCCCATTCATAGTTTGCGACAGGACCGGCTTCTGAATGACTGAGTTCGTAACAATATGAATTTTTATTTATTTTGGGGCTAACGACGAGTCTTCAGAAGTACTGAACATCAGAGTGGGCTAGTATAGTGCCGCAGAGCTCCCAAAAAATCTCCTAATAATCTAAAATATTTTCTTTTATCAATTCCCCGTACTTTACAAATTAGAGAGCTCCACTGGAGCGGTTACAATATCCCTCAGGATTGTATAACCTTATAAATGTATACTATTATCTTGTTTTTCTAATTTGATCATTGATCCACGTCTTATCCAAAACCTTCGAACCAGTTCCAGCCCCCACCACTGGTAATGGATTTTGTCCTTGTTATTCGTATACTTCACGTATCATTTCTTTTTCATTATCCACAAATTGCTCTTATTATTATTCAAGGAACTAGGTTGTGTCTAGGGCTTGATGCTGCCTTTTTGTAATAAGGTATATGCCGAAATGGGAAAATTATACAGTTTCTGTAGAAATCTGACAGCAGTATATTTATTTGCATGTTTATATGAAGAGATTTTTGTTTTCACGTCAA
>CAJUYI010006877.1:0-13019 GCA_910591695.1 Galerucella pusilla
CCAAGAACTTTTCAACACAATCGTTGATATTGGACATGCTGCTTCGGAATTATATTCTTGTGTTATTTGTATCTCCCAACATTCATTTTTGGAGTTTATAGATTCATTATCAGTTTTTTGTTCTCAATTATATGTGAATACTTTCTGATAATATCTACTAAGATCTGTTTATCCTGCACTGTCAATGCTGGGTCTCTCTTTTTTTTAGCTTCTGTACGTTAGTAATTGTTTATTTACTATTTTTTATTTATTACAAAAACAAAATAACCAGAGCGGTGTAAACACAAAATATTATTCAGGGTTATGTTTACGTTATCAAATCTCAATGACTGACTCAGAAATATACATCTTCACAGAACAATAGAATTTTCTACATTCCACAATATTGCCAAAATGGTGTGCTGATCTAATCGTGATTTGATAAATCGCGATCATCTCGGACGGGTTGAAACGGGAAATATTGTTAAGTCAGCTTAACTATTAAGTAGAGCTTAATCAATCGTAGTTTGGTGAAACTGGGCCTTAGCGTAGTTTTACTTCGACTTATGCATTCATTTGATCTCAACAGGTTGTAGTCACCCAGAAGAGTCTTTTATTGTATAAGCCCTACTAGATCTTTCCAATGGTCAGATCTTCTCTTTTTCTCGGCTTTACCTATTTCTTCCAATATAACATTGGGGCTGATTCCGCGAAAGGGTTCAGGCCCCCAGAAAGGTATTTTAGTCCCCTTCTTTGCTAGTTCATCTGCTATTTCATTTCCTTCTATTCCAGTGTGTCCTGGAATCCATAGTAAGGTGACTATATTGTTCTCGCCTAGTTCATTAAGTTTGTTTAGGCATTCTCTCACCATTTTGGAACTGATTACACAAGAGCTCAGTGCTTTAATGACTGCTTGATTATCCAACATGATGATAATCCTTTGTCTTCTGTATCCTCTATTAATATTGAACTGGGCACACTTTCTTATGGCGTGGATTTCCGCTTGTAAGATACTTTTTCCCAAGTTTTCAGAGTGCTTGGTTCCTGGCCCGATCACTCCTATTCCAGTTCCTTCTATTGCTTTTGAGCCGTCTCTGTACCATTGAATGGCATTCTTTCCAAGTCTGGTAATGGTATTTGGATCCCATTCCTTCTTGTTGCTTAATTCCGTAACGAATTTCTTTGTGGCATGTCACAGGTTGTCTGATTTCTAAGAAGTGAGGAGGTGTTTTTTAATGATTCCCTCTCTACTTGGTCCGTATCTTGTTCTTTCTGAAACACTTTCCACCACCATATGTAGAGGGGTGAGGTTGAGAATCACTTTCATGGCTGCGGTTGGGCATGTTCTCATTGCTCCTGTAATGCATATACAGGCTAGTCTTTGAATTTTGTAGAGGTTTTCTCTCGTCGTCAATAGACTAGCTCTACTACTCCATGCAATGGCTCCATAAGTGATGATTGGTCTCACTATGGCAGTGTACATCCTGCTTAGGATTTTTGGGTTACAACCCCAGTTTTCCCTCGATGTCTCTTTTAGTGTTTAATAAATATCAAGTAACGAATTTTCAGCACTTACAGAAGTTTTATCAAATGCCTTCCAATTTTTTATTGCTGGTACAGAAACAACAGGAGCATTGATTTCATTCGCATTATATGAACTAGCGATTAACCCCAACATTCAAAGTAAAGTTTGTGAAGAAATTACACATACTTTAGAGAAGCACGGAGAGATGAGTTATGATAGTATACGAGAAATGGAGTATCTCGAGTGCTGTCTTCTAGGTATGTCAAAATAATAGTAGGTAACTTACATCACAGAATACACCAGCCAAACAAGAAACGAAAGCCGGTATAAATCCTTTGATTTTTTGGGGGCAAAATTTCGTTACCTTCAAAGTGACGTTGACAGTCAAGTTACACTGAGAAAATTGTTCAAAAAATGTAAATTAAATGAACTACACGCAAAAAAGTGAAACCAAAAAATTTAAAAATAATAATTTTTTTATTTTTATGACTTGTTTCGACAAAGTTTTAATTTCTAAACTCAATTTATGAATTTTTTAAGTTAATTCAACAGCTTAACAAATATTGTGAAAATTATATAAATATAAGTTTTAGCTTCTGTTTTTGGAGTAGGTTATACAATCCATTATTAAAAATAATGAGCTATTGTTCAACCAAATGTTTCTTATTTTCTATATTGTTATCGTAATTATATGTGTAAGTATGTTATTATGTAGCACTATATGTAGGATAGGGTGAGTCTAAAAACCAATACAATAATAATAGATTATATATTCATAATATCAGTTTACAATAGAAAGAATTTCAGTAAATGATGATAAAAAATTACAATAAGTATGGTGCTTGAATATAAAATTTTTATTATTCAATTATTTAAAATAATACCAGATTCTTAATTAAATTTCACACTCAGAGAAAATGTAATGATATCTGTGACAACGAAGTTATAAAAAAGAAGCGACAGTAAACTTTTCTCCATAGATATCGAAGCTTTGTTGTGTTTTTCAATTATTCATTCATCACTTGAATGACAGCCACGAATTGCACAAGTTTTTGGCGCCATTACTAACAAATGTAATTTTGTAAACAAATTCAAAACACAAAAAAATATGTAAATAATCAAAAAGCTTACAACAGAGAAAATTCTTTGGTAAACAATAAAATCACATGTCATTGACATATAACGGGCTTAAAATGGCAACTGTCAGACATGCGCACTCAGAAGATGAATTGTAAAATAGCACTAGCTTCGCTTCTTTTTGGGATGGTGTATTCTGTGTTCACATAATAAGTCCGAAAAGTCAACTACGAGTAATGTAAGAGACTTGCATAGTTTTCCTATATTTGTAAAGTAAAACATCCGCTAGATGGCACAATGTAAAAAACAGATAGCCTATACGCACTCTGGTAACAACTGCTACTTAAAGGACTTTTTTTCGCACGTCTCTATCTGACTCCTTCTAACACACGATTTCCCTCTATCTATAAGGTTTGTTCCGGCTGACGATAGAGCTGATCTTCATATCATTCCATAACTGTCCATAATTGCCAGCTGGAACAAACCTCCCTCTGTTTTCTTCTTATTTTGTAAATTATTTTTAGAAACTATGAGAAAGTACGTCTCACTGCAAATAATTGATAGAATTGCAACAGAAGATTATCAAGTACCAGGAACAGATCTGGTGATTGAAAAAGACACTGTAGTATACGTTCCGTTCCATGCAATTCATACAGATGAAAAATATTTTCCAAATCCCACAGCTTACGATCCAGATAGATTTTTAGGAAAATCCATGAATCATAATAAGAATTTTATACCATTTGGCGCTGGGCCTAGAATATGTATAGGTAAGATCCTTCAGGTGTCCACGTAGAAGTCCTTAACGTTTTCGTTTTAGGTGATCGTTTTGCACTAATAATGTCAAAACTAGTTCTGGCAACTATATTGTCATCATACGAACTGCAAGCTACTGACAAGACGCCCATACCGATGGTATTAGAGACAAAATGTTTTGTTTTCCAGTCTAAATTTGGTGTCCCTTTGAAATTTAAATTATTACAAAAAACCTAAATTTATTATTATAAATAATAATCTGTTGAATAAAGATCTTTTGTATTATTAATTTTTTTTCATATTTTCTACCTTGTGTGGTATCTCTGTATCTGCATCTGTAGAGTTCACAGCACTTAGGCCACATGTGATCCATTGAACATCCTCCCGAGGAGTTGTCCTCCTAGGTCATCGTCCTTCCTGTCCTTCCCAGGAAGGTGGACAGGTCACTACGAGACATCTCCATTATATTGGCAGGTGTATGCCAATACTCACCGAACACACACTCTCATATACATATACAAAAATAGATAGATAGAAGTTTTTATTACTTTGTTTACCTTATTAAATGTTTGTTAAGCGGTTTATCTCTTAGAAATCTTTTGCGATAACGGGAAATCATAATGACAACGGTAGGTCTAAATTATACATAAATACCTATTAGGGTAGATTTTATAAATAGGTAGGTACCTGAAACTTTATTGTTATTATTGGATTTAAGTATAAATACAAGAAACGAATGCAATTTTTGACTAGTCTAATTATTTCGACGACGTAGACACCTTTACTTTGCAATTTTGTATTGTTAAAATGGAATTTGTTACCAGCGAAAAGGGAAATCCCAAGCTATTGTTGAATGGTTTTTTGTTTGTCAAAGATAAACAAATCGACACTAAAATATACTGGAAATGTGAATTTTTTCATTCAAAGAAACGTAAGTCAAGAGTTATAACGGAGCGAAATGAAATCAATAAAGGACCTGTTGAACATAACCATATGGAGATGCTGCACGTCTACAAGTTACAAAATTTTTGGACCAAGTACATATTCAACACAAGTCAGTACTCATCCAGTTGGGCGTTTGCCAGAGATTAACAATATAAAACGAACTATTCGAAACATCAGACAAAGAAACGATGGTGCACCTGCTCTTCCTCAATCCAGACGAGATATTATTTTTCCTGACATGTACAAACAAACCTTGAAGAAAGAAGTTTTTCTCCAATTTGATTCTGGGGCCATCGATTCGAGAAATTTAATTTTTGGAACACAGAAGTCCCTTAAACTTCTGGAACAATCAAATCACTGGTTTATGGACGGAACTTTCAAAACAGTGCCCCATTTATTTGGACAATTATATATGTGCTTCTTCCTTCTAAAGCACAAAGTACCTATATAACATTTCTTCAGGAGATAAAAAATCTTTGTCCGACAGCTGCTCCAAAAACAGTCATGATAGATTTTGAACAAGCTATGATAAACGCAGTGCCGATTGCTTTTCAAAAAGCCACAATAAGAGGATGTTTTTTTCATTTCTGTCAGTGTGTATATAGAAAAAGTCAATCATCTGGCTTAAAACAACGACAACGATGCAGAATTTTCTTTAAAAATAAGGTTGCTAAATGCACTAACTTTTGTTCCCGTACAATTTGTAGAAAAAGCATTTAACGAACTAGACGATGCAGGTCTATTTCCAGAAGAAGTACAACCGGTAGTCGATTATTTCGAAGATACCTGGATAGGACGCCCTGACAGGAGAAACAGGCGACGATCTCCCTCATTTTCTCATCAGATGTGGAACTGTTTCGATGGCGCTATTGCAGGACTACCTAAAACGAATAACGCTGTAGAGGGTTGGCACAGAAGTTTTGAAAGTCAAATTTCGGCCATCCATCCAAGTATCTGGAAATTTGTGGACGCTATCAAAAGGGAACACTCCTTAAATGAATTGAAAATCGACCAGTATACTGCAGGAGCACCTACGCCAACTCCAAGAAAAAAGTATGTTGATTGCGCAAAACGAATATTAAATCTGGTAGAAAATTTCGATCCAACCAATATTTTAGATTATCTAGAAGGAATAGCTCATAACTTGAGTTATTAATTTATGTTTTATTGTTATTAAAAAAAAATACCAAAAAAAATAAACAAAAAAATTTTAAAAACCGAAAAAAAAAGACAAAAAAAGAAAAAAATACCAAAAAAGAAAAACAAAACAAAAAATTAAACAAAACTTCTAAACACGCCTGCTTTACGCTGACAGTCCTAAGCCTGTGCCTAAGTGTGAAGGGAAGTTCTTTTTTATTTAAAATTTATTTAACATAATTTTTAACTATTCGTTTCTTACATTTATACTAAAATTCACCACAACATAACTTCTAAGTAGATAACCACAACGTAATAAGATCTGGTGTGGGTTTTTTGTAATAACAATAAAGAATTTTTAACTGAAATTCGGTGTCCTCTTAAATTTAATAAATCTATTCCAGATATTTGATTTCGAAAAATTGATTTCGAACAATTGAGTTTCGAATAATTGATTTTCGAATAATCGGTCATTCGAAAAATTGATTTCGAACAATTGATTTCGAATAATTTACCGGTACCCAGCCCAGGGTGATCCTGACAAGACTGCATCCTTTGATTCCATCCCATCTCTCAAGGGATTGACCATGGGTGTAACGTTTGGCTAGTTCCGCAATTATCGAAGTCGTTAGGCCGTAGGTGTCACTGGGTCCCCTGTGTGAATATAGTTATTTAGGTTACAAGGCGAGTGAAAACTAATGAGTCTAGTTTCATCTTTTTCCAAAGTTTGTTCGCATAAAACCAATTACTTTTTTTCTAAAATAAATAATAAGGAATTTTAATTTTTGGAAATATTTTTTTACATAGATAGATAAGTACTTTGTTATAGACTCATATAATTATTAGTCACAGAACAATAATTATACAGTAATACAAATTTACAAAACATACGCAGAAAATATAATTGAATATTATTACAAAATACACGCGATGTCCAACCGTCCATTTTTACCAGGACAGCATTTATTTATTTTTCATGTTTTATATTTCTTAAATGTAACAAACGCAGATGGAAAACATTGCTCTTAGACTATTTTAAAGAGTTATATATTGTTGATTTACTGGAATAGACATAATATAATAAAGTAAATTAAAGTTTAAAGAACAAGTCTGCAGGAGTCTGGCTAGTCTCCAAAGACTAGCCTGAATATGAATTACAGGAGGATCCCAAGGGATGCCATGGAAGTGATTCTCGTACCACTACATAATATGGTGGCAAAAAGTGTTACAGAAAGAACAAGATACAGACTCAGTCAAGAGGGAATCATTAAGAAAAACATTCCATCACCTCTTGGAAATCAGAAAATAACCTTGGACATGCCACAAAATGGTGTTTGACTTTTCAAAGAAATTCGTTACGGAATTAAGCAATAAGAAGGAATGGGATTCAAATAGCTGCAGACTTGGAAATGATAATGGTACACAGAAGCAATAAAAAGAATTGGGATAAGATTGTACGGGCCAGGAACCAAGCTTTGTGCATTATCCCAACATGTCCATAAGACCGGACATATTATATACTTTGAGAAAACTTTAATACTTGACAAATATAATGACTATACAGAACAACTTTTTACTGAAATTGCTAGAATATCTCAAGAAGAACATCCAATGAATGCAAAAACAAATACTGACAGACTAAATTTAGTTTATTCAAACCTTTTAGACTTGAAACTAAAAACGAAAAGACATAATTATCATTGCGTATGTAATGCATTGACATAGAAACTTACATCAATCAAAATAAACTATTAAATATAAAATACCACCTTTAATCTTGCTATTTATCAACACGAATATTGAAGACATTTTATTTGTTACTTTCGATTTTGAGTTACCACTCATATGACGTTTGAATAACTATTATTGAATTGATGGTTTTATATGACGCCATTTTGCGGTGGATCGATTGTAGTGCTATCTAGTGGCACGTATTGAAAGTAGGTACAAGGTAGAAAACTGGGGAATAAGAAACTGTGATTAGTGTACAGCTATCTACTTTTAACTCACTTAATAATGTCAATGTTGCCATGCTTCAATTATAAACTAACGAGATATTTCAGAGTTCCTGTAAAAAACCAAGACGCACACCTTAAATATGTTTGTGGCATTATGAATATTATGTTTTCGTGTACATTTTAAAATTACCAAGTTTATACATAATATTATATACTAAAAAAAGGTTTCTTACAATTCTGTACTTTATTATTTTTTTTAAATATTAAAATTAAAAATTATTATTTGCCACATTTCTATTATGGACAAAGATAAGTAGTGTCACAATGTTACCAGCGCGTGTCCCTTTTGGAAAACTGAAACTATGGTATTGCTGGTATTGTGACACTCACTTATCTTTCTCCATAATAGAAGTGTGGCGATTGGCGAACAATAAATAGATAATGTTCTCAACTTTTCCACTTTTATTAATATCACAAATATATTTAAGGTGTGTCTCGGGTTTCCACAGGAACACTGAAATATCTAGTTTGCTTATAATTGAAACATGGCACCATTGATATTTTTAAGTGATTAAGATGTAGATGGTGCCACATTAATTACCCTTAATAGTTACCTATTTTTCTACCTCAGGCCTACTTTCGATAAGTGACGCTAGATGGCACTACAATACGATCCACACGATCCACCACAGTATGGCGTCAGCTGAAACCATCAATTCTAATCCTAATTTTTCTTGTGTACTTAAATTTTCTTGACGAACAATCACTAATTCATTGGTGTACGTTGGCTCTAAATGCTGGACTTATTTGATGAGTTGACCTTTTACACTGAGATCTTCTAAGTTATATTGTGTTTGCTTTTATCTAGATCACTTTTCCCAGCTCAAATATCTAATCTCGAAAGACTATATAAGAATTACTCTCTTAAAGATGCTAATACATACCTGTGAGATAGAACAGACTTTAAGTTTTCGCTAAATATATAAATACATATTAACAATTTTTCAGATAAATGCTACGTAAATTTTGTGCACGCGACTTGTGAAATCTGAAATTTGCGAGGTAAGTCAAAGTAATTATATTAAGTAGCCAAACTCGTGGAATATCAAATTTGCAGACTGTAGAAAAATTAGCCTTTAACTCACTACTTCGGAGTAACTAAGATAAATTCTTGTTGAAAATTTGACGCTACACAAAAAATGGTGACTATAAATTTTTGATATTTTAACTCCTTTCAAAGTTATTCGAGATTAAATTTGAATTAGCAATAAATTTAATTTTATGGGATATTTTCTGTAGTGTTTTATTGGCTAAAATTTATCTTTATAAAATGTTTTCATATTTATTATGGACCTTAAGTAACTAACTCTACAAGCCCTTAGAGGCAATTGGCTTCAATTTTAACCACTTGTTCTCTCCATTTTCTTCTATTCAATGATTTGCTTTACCAGCTCTTTACTCCTACTATTTTTTAATCATCTTTTACTGCATGCAGCCATTTTTTTCTAGGTCTGCACCTTCTCCTTCTGCTCCTTATTCCACCCAACTCTCCTATTCCATCTGGATTCCGACATTCTGCTAATATGACCCAACCATCTGGCCCTCTGTACTCTTATTATGTTTGTTATCGTTGTTTTTTTGGTTTTTACTCCTCCAAATATTTTCTCAACATTTTCCTCTCCCCTATTTATAGTCTGTCCTCTTCCTCTTCATTAATAACCCATGCTTCACAGGCATATGTTACTGATGGTCTTAATATTGTTTGATATGTTCTGATCTTATTCTTTTCTGGATACATTTTTTGCTTCCAATATATTTGAAAATATTTCTGCTGCCCTACACCTTTGGATATTCTTTTCTCTATTTATTTTTCTTCACTTCCTTCTGCTGTCAAGATTAGGTACTCCTAAGTATTCTAGTTGTTACATTTTCCCAAATTCTAACCCAGTTGCTCATTTAGAAAAGACAAACGTGTTCATTGGTCGGATATATCCTCTGCCATTGATCTAATAATTGGTTCATTTTTGACATTAGCATCGTATTATTGTTAAAATTAAGGTTTTTTGTAAGACTGTATTAGACTACGTTTCACGTAAGAGGAAGTCCCTTGAAGTTGCAGTCAAAAGCTGTTGTCAAACCAGCGCCATATTGTAGAATTGACATTCGACAAATTAGTAGCGTACCGGTTTCACTTTTTGTAGGTTAACATAAGATAACAATATTTAAAATGTATTTATCGTATGTATGGTTTGAATAAAATATATTTGGGAATTATTTGAAGCTTTTCGAGATAGTTTCACATACAATAGTCACTGGTATATGAAAATAATTCGATTGTCAATGTTCGTTGGCATGAAACTGTCGTTATGAGGCGACAGAGCTTAACAATACCGAGTTTGGTTTCTGCGCAAGACAGTTTGGCCAAACTTCACCTTGCTTCTTCTTATGTGAAACGGAGTCTACCGTGTTTTTTAATTTAAAAGGTGACTTCTTAAGTATTCAGTGTTATTTTACCAATTTTTTCAAGACGTATTTGTTTTAGATGCTGTTAACGTCATCTTGGATAATAGATTTGTCGTTGCTTCTCACACTTTCCCTTTATTTATTTTACAAATATGTAACAAGAAATTTCGACTATTGGAAAGACCGAAACGTCATTTACGAAAAACCTTTACCTTTCCTTGGTAACTACAAAGATGTACTGGCTATGAAAACAACTATAGGCGAATGGTTAGGAGCAGCGTACGACAGAGCAAAAGAAGCTCCGTATTTCGGAATATTTGTTTTTGACAAAGCAAATTTGGTAATCAAAGATCCGCAGTTAATAAAAAGAATCATGATTAAAGATTTCAATTATTTCGATAATAGATCTATACTATGTCCTGAACATGACCGAATCACATCGAATTTTTTATTTGTAATGAAAAATCCCGAATGGAAAGATTATAGATCGCAGCTTTCGCCGGTTTTTACTTCGGGTAAATTGAAAGGGATGTTTCCGATGCTGAACGAAATCGGTAAGATCTTCTTTATACGGTCCAGCGTTATACAATGCTTTGTTGGCGACTGTAGAGTTCATAATAATAACATTTTTGGTGTGCGTCATCGATTGTTGATGTCCTTCTAACACATTACGTTGGAAGAAATGGAAAAAGGGCATGTCTGTGATTAATCCTTATCATAATATCACAATAATGAACCGTTTAAATGTATAACAAGCGTTAACCCTAATCTTTGACTTGAAAAATTTTATCAGTTGATGTTTAGATTACGCGTAAGCGCGACCTATCTATCGGGAGAAATTATATTATTCAAAATAGGATGCAAACGTACCTTTCGTAGCGGCACTTCTTTTTCGAATGTCCCACTGACAGTTCTCGTCAGGTCTGTACTTTGGTGGTCACGGTCAATTATCATTTATGAAAAGATTTATGCATAGATACACGGAAAGACATCAGCATTTTGAAAGTTATCAAGTATTTTCAGTTAGAAAAAGAAGCTGGTAATTATTAATTTCATAGCCTTCTTAAATTAGGCTGAATACGATCCTGATAATCTTATTTATCAAATTTGAGGTTAGCTATATATCAAAATAGCAAATAAAATAAAAGACCTAGAGTTTGTTCAACCACCCTTTGCCGTTACGTCATATATTGTCCAGCTTAATCTCTCATACCTAAAACACGTCACAAACGATGACGCACACCAAGAAGGCTATTGACTGTACTATTATTATTTGCTAATAATTTAGGCTAGGGAAGACTTGTGTTGAGTGATTCTATTAGGCACCCCAATACGACTAGAAAGAGTCTATTGCAGGAGTCGGCAACCTACAGCCAGACATACGACACCTGGTTGTTTATATTGGTCAGCATAACTTTGTGAAGTTTGGTGTCTAACATTTTGAAATAAATATTTAATTTTGAAGATAATTATTGTAAATTCAAGCCAATGTACTGAACTGTACACAAGCTGGCAAAGAAGTTCGAAGTTCGACTGAGCTAAATGAGGCCAGTTGCATGGGATCCTAGAGAAGACGAGTCCTGTTTTGTCCAATCTGTCTTTATGGAGGATCGACTTATTCCTATTTGAAATCAGGACAATAAAAGGCAGGATTTAGTTACTACTACTACTAAATGTGCAGGCGAGCCTTGTCCTGGACAACTCAAGCCAAGGTTCCGGCACTGAGGCCACTGGCGGGCCCATCGTGCCATTTCTGCTACCTAGACATCCATGAAGCCGAGCCCTTCAATAAAGGCCACAACCTTTTTCAATGGATGTCTGCTTGTGTCTCCAGGGGCCATAACAGGGACTCCGAAGATTCGCCTGCGTAGTACAGCCCAGTGTGGACACTATAAGAGAACATGGACTGACGCTTCGTCAGTCATGCCGCAACCCCTACATAGGAACTTTCCTCTACTCCTAAGTTGTGGAGGTGTTTCCTCATACAGCAGTGCCCTGTTAGGAGTACTGCTATCTTCCTTAGCCTACTCCTTGGTAGTTCAGTAGCTGCTCTGGCGTGTCCATCAGTCCATCCCTTCAGTAGAAGTTTGGATTGTCTAGGACCCTGCAGAGCATTCCAATGAGCGAGGTGCTGATTCCTTAGCCACTTCTTCGTCTCCTTGCGTATTTTTTGTTTTGTTAGGCCCAGGGTCGGGTCCGGGCCGCAGAAAGGAGCTGCCGCCCCTTCCGCAGCCAGTGCATCCGCCATCTCGTTGCCTTCAAAACCAGAGTGGGCTGGAATCCATTCTAGCCGCACCACGTTCTGCCTTGCAAGATTAGCAAGTCGTTCTTGACATTCGTTAGTAAGTCCTGAGTTGCTGGTATACCCACTCAGGGCTTCAATTGCTGCCTGACTGTCGGAGTATATGGTTATGCGTCGATACACATAACCTCTGTCTAGGTTTATCTGCGCACATTCCAAAATAGCATATATCTCGGCCTGATATGCAGATACACCATAACCCAATGGTACACAAACTTGTGTTCTTGGGTTCCTGGAGTTCCAGCTCAATCACCGGAGCATGAGCCATCTGTGTACCAGACGGTCCCATCAGGCTGTGTATTCCTCTCTTTTTCCCAGGACTCTCTATCCCGGATCATGGCCCTATATGGGGTAGCGAAGTAGTACTTACGCAGGCATTCATCAGCCGCTCGAGCCAGAACTGGAATATCTTCCAGGAGCCAGCCGTTTCAAGCACAGGAAAGCCCTCCCTGCCTCAGCCTCGATCACATGGTGGAGAGGCCGAAGACCAAGCAACAGTTGGTGTAGTCCTCATGCAGCCAGTTAGGATTTAGTTAAGTGTTAGTGGCATTTTTTATTTATGCCATCATTATCGGGAGGTTCGAAGGAGTCAAATGATTGGATTGCCCATTTTGTTCTGTTTGGGTCTTTATGAATAAAAGATCACGAGTTAGTTGAGTATTTATTAGATATTTATTAGGTACACAATAGGGAAAACATGCTGCCGTCAGCCATCGAGATTCTTACAGACAGACGACAGTTCTCCGGCATTCCTTAAAACTACTACAACTAACACAACACATTTAATTGCCAGTGCTATAATATTGTTTTTGGCATATTCCCAATATTTCTTTTTGGCTGATAATTTGGTATAATCTAGAGTATAACGTCCTCATCA
>CAJUYI010006878.1:0-13018 GCA_910591695.1 Galerucella pusilla
CAGATACAATTTCCAGTAATTTAATATCCTTTTTACCACCGTTGCGGTTGGAATTCGGCGGATATCACGCTGACGAAAACAATTTTTGCGGAAGGGTAATTTGTCTGCACGCCTAGAAATTAATTAAAATGTTAACGAAACGTACTATTATTGTGGTTTTGTAAATGAAGTTTATACGCTCTTTCGAGTTGATTAATTATATTGTGAATGTTTTTCTCAACCTCCTATAACGTACATCTTTTCAATAACATCCGTATAAAATTAAGTAGCTAACGTTTGACAATTTGGTACTTACAATAGGGTACAAGCATAAATTTCGCTATTGGTGGGAATTGTCTCTTTATCAGGTCTCCTTACACCTTACATGCCTATTTTTTCAAAAAAATATAAACTTTACTTTTAAAACGACTTCAAAAATCATAAAATTTAAAAGTCCGCCAAAACGCGCTTTACGTCATAAAGATGGCTGCCCCATGGTGTAACGTTATTTGTTTACGTTCTTATTCGTGTATCACGCTCTGAGTTCTTGTGACCTAATTTGTTTCTGAAAGCTTTGAAAATATCTTTGTATTCCAAGTATTGCATTGTTCCAGTATGTAAATCAACTCCAGACAAAATATTTGTTACTTTACCTGGTGGCGCAAGCAAAAATACACTTCAGGGCATTACTTTTGTTTGTGAAGACCATTTTAATGTAAGTACCTACTTCTACGCTGGTAATTTTTATTCCTGAAAAGTTCGAGGTGATGTACCTATATGTCTAGGAATCAAATATAAAAACATCATTTTCTTACGACCACACATCGAAATATGGTTGTTATATATTATATAAATAAAACATAGTTTAAATCGTACTTACGATAATGCTTTAACTCCTCTTATTTCCTCTGCATTGAAGCAGCTGTTTGACTTCATAAATTCAAGCAGCATAAATGAGTCTACTTTGGGCAAGTTATCAGTTTGTGCTTTTACAAAACCTTCGCTAGCCATATCTTTACCCACAAAGTATGAAAGAATGGTCTCTGAACACTCAACTAGTAAATAAAATATACTCTTCCAAAAGTTTTAAAATATCCTCGGAAATATCGAATATTTATGTCCACTGTCCACTATACGTTGACTTTTAGAAATAAAAAAAAGCACACACAAACACGTAACGGTCTCAAGCAAACATATAAATGATATTTTCACGTCGATGAAGCAATTAATAGTTGATTAAAATACAATATAAACACACAACTACACATAATCTGATGCAATACCGGCCATATTGACATGAATAAACACAAGAGATATGACATCACACGTATCATCGGTAGCGTTCGGAAATCCTCGGGTAGTGCATTGAAATTTGAATTTTATTTTAAAATTTGGGAGTAATTTCCAATGGAAACTGGTTTATTTCCTATTATTAGTAATTTTTGAATTCATATTTACTATTATAAATTAATATCCAAGCAAAATATGAAATAGGTATGCGTGTACTTTATTGGACAATCTTGTTCACGTGGCCTAGTATGGCAAACAATGTAGGAGACACATCATCAGGTCAGTGTTGTATTCTGTACAGATCACGACAAGGAAAACATGAGAAAAACTACTTGAAAGAGAGAGAAGAATAATTGTTAGCAGTCAGCGATGATGTGTTCAGTTCCAGCTACCAATCTGATATGAAAGCAGCGTTGCCAGTTTAGAATGTTTGGTGCTTTCTAAGGAGTAAATTACTTATTTTGCATTTGACTTTCAACACAGGATAACGCCGTATTTAGTGGGGGAAAATCGGCTTTGGTAATACTGTTGACTTTTGAAAAATGAGTGATATCAACGCAAATGAGAATAAAGTAATGTTATACAAGAAAAAAATTGGACAAATCACAATTTGCAACAAATAAAATCTATACACTGCTTTCTATTTAACAATTATCAGTATTTAACATTGTTGCTGAAAGAAAGTGTGAATAACTTTTACTTATAAGTACATTTGGCAACAGCTGACTACGTACAATTATCCTTCTATCTCTTTCAAGTAGTTTTTCTAATATTTTCCTTGTCGTACTTGTGTCAATCGTAAGTCACGAATAGAATTTTCGCAATCTCAATAAAGCTATACATTACCAAGCTTCCAGAAAACTTTGCTTTCATTCTCAAGGCTGAAATATTACAATAAAGGGAACCAGGTCAAAAATTTTGAATTTAATTAGAAGTTATCAAACCAACCTGTAAGTGAAATTATAAACTACAGTGTGGCTAGACTTCTGCTGGCGGAATTATGAATTTAAAATTAGAAGTCTGCTTTGGGGCGAATCATAATTTTCAAAAGTGCGGCTGAATTATCAGTAGTTGTTTGTGTGCTCTGAGACGCCATGTTGATTTGATTTGATAGGTCACTGCATTACCTTATAAATCAATAACTGGCCCCTTTAGCCAAATTTTATGTGAAAATTTTCAATAACTGGTCCTTCGAGAACTACAGTGTGGCTAGATTTCCGCTGACTGAATTATGAATTTGAAATTAGAATTTTGCTTTGGGGCGGAAGTTTATATGACATATCTTGAAATCCGCTGAAACTGGCATGATATAAGCAAACGCGGCGGAATTATTAGTAATTTTTGTGTGATCTGAGACGCCATGTTGATTTGATTTGACAGGTCACTGCATTGCCTTATAAATCAATAACTGACCCCTTTAGCCAAATATTATGTTCAAATGTTCAATAACTGGTCCATTGAGTAGGATTTTATATTCATCCACTGTTATATAACGTGAAAATTTAATATTTTTCGCTTCTTGCAATTTCTTGTAAGCTTCAATTTTAATGTATCGAATAAACGGCTTTATTTAAACGATACACATGAAATTTGCAGTCGCCAGGGTTTTCGTAAAAGCTATACAAACACATTTTCCAGGAATAAAAAAATAAAATGCCAAAGTCGTTTAGCGGAAGCCGATGGCAAACATCAAAATCAATTTGTCTGAAGTATGGAAAGAAATCTCAAAGCGACGGCTTATCTCTATTGGTACAAACCAATATTAATTCGTATCGGATCCGTAAAAATTACATAAAACCCAAATTGAAACTTTTAAAATGACATTGGATATTTTTCAACGATGAAAACCGTACGTGCTGTATCTGTTCCGAAATATATTTTTCCTCTTAAGTCCCTGTCGTTCGGCGAATAAATTGAAAGTAAACTAGTGCCATGAGCGCAGTTAAATTGAGGACTGTTGAAAATGATGGTTACGACGAAGGTAGCGACTTAAATATTCAACAGGCAACCAAAATAAATAACAATCGACATTTAAATATACCTGTAATGGGTTACTAGAGAGTTAGTAAAAATAATAGTAATCATTTCCTTCAACTGTTAAATTTGGATCTTTAAATAATCTCGTATTTGGAAGAGCTACCCAGTTATCTATACACAAAACTGGAGATTCAGCAGATTCTTTAAAATTGATAGTTATTTATCCAACAACCAGGAACCTAACACTCAAAAAACTTGTGAAAAATCCCAAGTATCTTCCAAGCGGAAATTAACGCCAGAAGAAAGTGTGACCAGTTCAATACTGACAAAGGATATAAAAGGCGAAGGATTTATCATCATGTCGGATAGTCAAGCAGCCATTAAAGCACTGAGTTCTTTCGTGATCAGTTTTAAAATGAGCTCAATGAACTACATAACGTCTTACTGTGTATGAAGTTTCCGTTCGAGGTATCAGCTCCAAAGTATTGAGAGAAAAAGGCAACGCAGTTGAGAGCAGACGAATGCCTTAACCACAGTATTATCGGAATGGTTTCCTGCCATTGAAATAGCGGACCAAGAAGAATGTAGATTTTGTGGAATCTGAGAGAAAACCTTCATCCATATTCAATAAAAAACGTTTAAAATTGATATTTATACTAATTATACCGCTGTTAGTGTACCATATGGAAAGATGAACTTTTGAGGTTAGATTAACGCTATTAAACCTCTTCCAATCTTCTAATATTCACTTTATGAAGCAATAAACTAGGAAAATTTCAATACCGCTGCATGCCCTCTGAAATATTTGGAGAAAGATTTGCTGTAAAAATGACTACACGAAGACGTTTAACATAACTCAATTTGTCACTAAAACTTTCTTAATACATCTTCTGTAAGTTCCTTGTGGCATTACTTATTCTTTTTTCTTATTCTTTTGGGAATCAAACCACAATAATGTTTTTTATTTTTTATTTCGACGTCTCGGTAGCGTTCCAGCTACCGTTGTCAAAATAACCTAGTAATAAAATTGATAAAAAAAATTTTTGGTCCCTATCTGACACAACGAATTAAATATGACAACTTAGTTTATTTTTATTTAGTTTATTTTTTTTATCAATTTTATCACTAGGTAATCTTGACAACGGTAGCTGGAACGCTACCGAGACGTCGAAATAAAAAATAAAAAACATTATTGTGGTTTGATTCCCAAAAGAATAAGAAAAAAGTTCTTAAGACATTTACCCCATTACTAAAATATCTACTACCAGTAGTCAGTTAGGTAAAGGTTGTAGCAGCGTCGTGTTTTAACTTCTGACATGCGTAACAATAAGACGACGTTGTCAGATGGTTTAGAGACGCTTTTTTGTATTTTGGAAGCCGTTCTTCTCTCACATTTAGTTATACCCGTACCTTCGAGTAGACGATATAGGTCCATTGGATATGTGCCATACTTCAGGGGGCACTTTAGCTTCTCCGAAGATTGTTTGTCTCCTCGAGCCCAGTGCCTCACAGTCAGATAAGATATGGGTTACGGTCTCGGTCTTCATGCCACAAAGTCTACGTCCACGTTATATAACCCGATTTTATGCAGGTTATCTTTTACCGGGGTATGATAACCTGTAAAAATTCTTAGCTCATTCCTACTGATATTCAGTAGTTCTCCGACTACCTTCTTTGTGATCCCAAGAGCTGGTTCTGGTCCAGCATATGCTGTTGCTGAACCTCTTCTCGAGCTCATCAGCTTGTTCATTTCTAGAAATACCGTCATGTCCCGGCATCCACGCTAATCTTACTTTAATTTAAAGACGTACAGTATTTTGAAGATTTCTGCCTATTTTTCATTCTATTATCACTTAAATCCAGTCTGGGAGCAATAATTTTTTCTTATATTCCTGGTTGGCTTTTTGGCTTTTTTAATTCATTCCTCACCATACTAACTTGTGAGATTTAGTCCTCTCTAGTATTTTTTTTATAATAGTGATTCAGGAACTGGATAATCAAGCAGCTTTTTGAGCTTCTTTGTTCTCGTACTCCACGCCTAGCTCTCTATGTAGATCGTCATCACCAATATACCGAGATGCATCTGTATCTGTAGAGTAGGGCGGGTGAGTGTAGGATCACAGCACTTAGGCCACATGTGACCCACTGTACATCCTTCCAAGTTGTCCTCCTAGGTCATCGTCCATCCTGTCCTTCCCAGGAAGGTGGACAGGTCACTAGGAGAGATCTTTATATCGGCACGTGTAGGCCAAGACTCACCTAACACACACTCTCTCATTGACGATAACTCCGGACACTCGCATAAGACATGCCTGACAGTTTCATCTTCCTGTTCACACATCCTGCATAGATAGAGGTGTGTCCACTAGCCCCATAGAATGGAGGTGTTTCCTTAGTTGACAGTGGCCAGTCAGTAATCCTACTGTTAAACGTAGGTTTTTCCTGGTCATCGCTAAATATTTCTTCGGCGCCAGCTACCCAGGGTCGCCCAGGGTGATCCTAGCGAGACTGCATCCTTTGATATCATCCCATCTCATACCGAGGCGCATTTACAAACACTTCATTTTGGAGAGTTTGTATGATCTAAACATTTTATTGGTACACATACAGAGTTATATTTCCTATGTCTAGACCAGTTTGATGATGTGTTGATAAAGGAAACATTTCTTATACCCTGATATTGAGAATTTTGACGTTCAACTTTAAGTTAAAGTGAAAAATTTTCAAAATCTTTGATCGATGGTCGTATCCACGTAGGAGAGTCCTCTCTTGGAATCAGTTACAAAGGATCATTTTTGTCGCTGGAATTGCGATGTTGGTGATAAATATAGTTAAGCATTTAAATCAATAGAGCTGGAGTCGCTGAGATAAACGGTTCCGCCGATAGTGACATCAAATCGGTGTAGTTCCGCTTACCCGAATACGTTCCTTTTATCTACGAAAAATTTTGACGGGAAAATTTGCGATATAAACCCTGCGTCGGCAGCAAAAAGTATCAAACAAATAGACCGAAACGAATTGATATAGAAAAAGTTAACATCAATTGTGTTAATTGGAATTTGCCATTGTATGATATATTCGGTTTATTCTCTTTTTCCCAGGTTTTCAAAATTTGAATGAAACTCTTCTACCAGCTTATACTGATTGTGAAATCATGCCAACATTATTTACTAGATGTCAAGTTGATAGACTTCGTTTCACATGAGAAGAAGCCACGTGAAGTTTGCCAACTGTCTTGCGCAGAAGTCACAATCGGTCTTGTTCATCTATGTCGCCTCATAACGACCATTTCATGACATTGGCGTAACAAACGAACATCGCCAATCATTTTAACATTTCAACGATACCAAGTATTGAATGTGAAACTCGAAAAATCTCGAAAAGCTTCAAATAATACACAAATATGTTTTATTGATAGTATACATACGATAAATACATTTTAATATTGTTATCTTGTGTTAACCTACAAAATGTGAAAACGTTACGCTACTGATTTGTATTCGAATATCAGTTTTACAATATGACGTTGGTTTTGACAACTAGTTCGCGCATACGACCGCAACTTCAAGTGGCTTGATCTTACGTGAAACAGAGTCTAGTAATATACTATTATAACGCTTTACAAATTTGAAAACTACTTTTTTAAAAGTAGACCATCCACTATATGCCCTGACAGACTAGGAGATCTTCATCTATACATAACACGCTTCACTTAAATATGACAATTGTTACAGGAAACTGTGATTAAGTAAATAGCATAGTTCACCTTTATCCAAAGTCTACTCCTGTGGATGATGCTGTCAAGTCAGTTTTTCAAGCATATCTCAATAAAACCTTCAAGCTTGATTGGTTCATTGAAATATTCACGTGAAATGTCAAAGTCATCCAGTGACAAATAGTTAAAATCTTACAAAATCGTGGCGGTATGAATTTTCCGCTCTTGGACTGCTAAACCACAGATTATAAAGAGAACAGATACGAAAGCTTGACAGGAAACAGTAAAAAGAGAGAGAGATGGGTGGACATACCCATTTAAATGCCCATCGTCTTATGTCGACTCCGTTCGGGCTGCTTCGCGAAATTTCTCAACAGGGTTGTCAATTTGCATAATATTTCCTTCAATTTACGATCATAGGTCGAATATTTTATAAGCATTTTTTTAAGTTTGATAGTTATACAGATACAAATATTCGATAATTACTTGTTTTAAACCAATTTTGTCAACATTAAAAGAATTATACAATTAAAAAGATTATAATGTATAAAAATCTTACCATAAATATATACTTTTTTCACAAACCACATCTTTGGCAACCATGCACAATAACGGTGACGGCTAACCTAACCTAACATAATCAAAACGTCAAAACATGCTCAAAATCACTTGTAATCTGTTTTCAAAATTCATAACGCCATTTTTGTTTGCTTCATTGTTAGAAGCTGTACAATCGGAGATATTAATTGTGTTATTTGACTAATCGATTGTGCGTTGTGGTAATATTAACTATAAAAATATAGTGGTATAGATTATTATTCTTATAATATGAATAAACGTCACGGCGGAGTGTATTGTTCATACAAAGACTGTCCAAATAAATTTTATTCGGAAAAAGAAATAAAGTTCTTTCGGTTTCCAAGGGATGAGAGTATATAATTCAATATCCCGGCCTATGATAAAAGAAATTTTAAAGTTTTTGATATTAACTTTGCTGCTACAAATTATCATCAACATTTTTCCTTGCATAGGTATATATTGTATTCCCTTTGATAATAAATAAATTAATAATTATTTGTACTATAAAATTTGGTTGATTTTTGTAATTATTTGTGTTGTCTTAAAATGTATTTATTAATTAATCTCCCAAGAGTGATGACTATTTATAACATATAACATAATAATATAGATATTTAATAAATACATAAATATATATTCGATTATGATTATTGCTTAAATTCATGGCGCAGTTTTAAATATTTAGTGGAAACTTCCAAAAAAACTAGATCAGGCACTAGAAATTGTTATTGTCCCCGAATCAACAGTGCAATTTGGTAAGAAATTCAAAAAATATTTTAAACTGACAACTTCTCGGCCATACCGAGTTAAAGGTCCAAGGTCATTGACGACGGAGCTGAAAATTGTTTGATGTTTTACCGGGTTTCGTATTTGTTCTCCTTATAATTTGTTTCTAAACAATACTTCTTTCCCTATTTCCCTATTTTTGGCGTTCCTATGATTGGTTTTTCAGTAAGGTAGGCAAAAAAGTATCTTAGTTGTCTAGAAGCAGAAATTATATAGATGTATCAATTTGCCGCTCATCTGGCTTAAAATGAAACGCCACCTTTAAATGAAGTTGTCTATAAAATTTTCAACAGAAAGTAATTAGAATTATTAGCACGCGATCTGATTTAAACGTTTTTATTGCTTTAAACAAATAAACGAACCGTAAAAGAGCAATAAAGCGAAGAAAAACTTGTTAAACTCGTTAATTTTGTAAACGACAGCTTACTGTACCGGGAGGCCAGCTAAGAACGGCCGTCGGCCATATCTCAGGAAAGAAATATAGCACAAGTTTGGGAAAAAATTTTATAGCAAAAGTTGCCTGGATATTATCCGAATTGTATGTCCACTACTACAGTGACCATGTAGTTATAAAATAAATAAAAAATGTGAAGCAGCTCTACAAATACTCATTCAACCCGAATGATAGCCACAAAACTATTTAGATTCGATACATATTCATAGTGATATTCATGCCCATTTACACTGTTCACTTTAAGACAGTCTTAAAGTTAAGTTGCACTACATTCTAAGTATTTCTCAAACGAGTTAAGTAGCCCTCAATACTAAGCTCCCGATTGGGTCGACTTAAGATGGACTTAAGTTCTAATTAAGTTTAAAATCGCGGTTGACAGCTAATTAAATCTGACAAATCATTATTCTGCATCGTACTGTGTTGATGTGTGGTACATTTTATCAAAATGGAGATGGTGATATACGACATTTTCTTAAAAGATTAAGATATTCTCTGAATAATAGACTTTCGACTTTCCGACAACGTTTCCATTCGATCTGACGACAAAGGAATTTGCATTTCATCAAAAATTTCGAGTGACAAAGCAATGTTAACGGGTTTCAGGATTAATAGAGAAACCTTCAAGGTCTAGAAATGATTTTCAAGTGAAATATCACCTATTAACGAAAACCACAAGATCAAATGATCAAGTACTATTACACAAACAACAGATAATAATCTCTCTTGAATCAGTTTTTAGAAGTACTTTGGTTTCATGTCTGCGCTGGTCATTTTTTAACCTCTTTAATTCCTGAAGTTTGTTGTTTTTTTATATTTATGTTAACCATACACATTTAACACTCGATTCATAGCCAAATCTGGGAAGTCACTAATAAATTAGACCCCCTTCCAAATAAGCGCAACTTCTTAGCGCATACGACTGCATCTTCTAGACTTCTAGTGAGTTCTTCTTATGTGAAACGGAGTCTACAGGCTGGCATGTTAGTTTTGGCAGTCGGAAGTTTGGCAACGTCCGATGTGCCGTAGCAAAGACGTATGCGGAATGCAAGAGCTTACTTCAATGGCAGAATTCGTATGTTTTGCTTCGTTTGAAACTTACATACAGAATGTATGTTGCCTGCTCTTCCTGGTAACTACTTTTACAACATTGTCAAGTTGTATGGCTTTGTTGCCCATCGTCGACTGCCAAAATCAATTTGCCAGCCTGTATTTTGTCAGTGCTGCCATGCACCTCTTTACTAAGTAATGCTTAAGCTGCGGCGCTGCAAACAAGCTAACAACTTAGGATCTTCATAAGCAACTAACAGTGCAAACGGGCATCAGAGTATTGTTAATATCGTATGCCATCTACCTCAACAAAACAAAACATTTCAATGGAAACGATTAAGGGCTTTATAACAAAGTGGCATAATTTTTCCAGTAGTCGAGTTGAAGTTTTGAAACAAGACAAATTATTTTTATTTATTGGTACCAACAAATCATCAAAAACAATTTGTTGTTAACATTCGATATTTTCGAAAAATATTACAGCCTTCATTAGCCTTGATATGTATTTGTCGGTAAACAAACAAGTACTCAAGCCCCGGCATTTCATTTCACTTCATAAGAAATTCATGAGTAGGTACAAACAAAGCAACCATTATTTAAATGGCAAATATTGATATAACGTAAATCTAAAGTTCGCACTACGACATAATACGAGACAATACAAAAACAAGTATCAAACAAATATTTACACACGTTAATTTATGTTCCGTTCATTGTTGGTATAGCAATCTCAAGTTTGTTGTTTATAATTTACACTATAAATATGTTGATTTTGCCATATAAATCATAACAACGTCCGGAATAATGATTATAATACGTGAAATATCATCGTCAGAATGACAGAAGTTACATTTGATGTGATGCCTACTTGATGTTTGATATATTGGTCCTATGGGAATATCCTGGATATCTCTTTCCCTTTTAAGATCAGTGTAACTGTGCAATGATATAGGAGAGTAACGAAAACTGATATTTACAAGTGTTACCGGAGAAGACAGTTTAATAGTGGAGAGTTTCCTATACACATTTGTTCATCGACAACCTTATATTGTGGATCTCTTATGGCCGTTTGCACCAATTGATATTTAAGTAGACTTGAAATTAATTGGTGCTTTGAGAATGTTTTGTTTTGCACCGTAAACAACTGGTCATTTTAAGCTGCACCTAGCTAAGCTTATATTTCTAACCTAACATTCTTGTGTTTTCATTGACATACATGTCAATTATTTTTTCTGTTTCCGAGTTTCCGTTTTCCTCCCAATTTCATGTGTGTTTATTTTCATTTTTGAAGAATGATGTTTATGGAGATGATCTGGAAGTATTGGATATTTTTGAGAATGGATTTCCAAGAAGACGGCACAACCGTAAAAAGTATTAGATATGAAAAATTTGATGAAAAAACGTTTTTCTTCTTTTATTTCAATAACCTCTTTTTATTTTGCAGCTAAGGATATTAGCAATACTTTTTCCCGAATTGCGAATAATTTTCCCATTTGATATTCTTGTTTTTCACTGTGTTTTCCATTATAAACAATATTCTTCGAAAAACAAGAATAAAATCCTTTGATTTTTCTATTTTCAAAGAATTGACTTTTAACAGCTTTTAAAACCGAGAAGTCACTAGAAACCATAAGGAAATAAATAAAACTCAACTTAAATAGAGAGGTTGACAAATGTATTGGACACTCAGCTAAGAAGCAGAGCGAAAAGATTGGTGCAACTTAACTTTATCTAAGCGACCCTTAAATTTTAAACTCGCCAAAGCCATTCTAAGCTTATACTTCTATTGGTGCAAACGGCCATTGTTTCTTATCACAACAATACTTCTAATTCTGTGTTGGGTGTTAATGAATGTTTGGTAACAAGTAGATGTTTTGTGTAATGTGATTTATCTGGTTGTTTTAATCTATATACTCGTAATTGTTCATTGTGTCTTATTTAAAAATTTCGAATTGTTTGATTAATATAGAAAGCATTACACTCACTTTCTTCCATTCCAGAAGCTTCGTGTCTTCTTTATAGGCTACCAGTTTATCTGGAGGAATCTTCATTAGTTGTGATGGTTGTGTTATTTCCACTTCAAAGTGCTTTCATCTGAGTCCTTGTGAGTTCTTACAGAAGCAGAGTATGTGAGTAGGTTTTCTATCATAGAGTCCACATTTTCTGCACAAAGATTCACTTACTTTACCCTGTGCAGATGCCATCTCAGGGTACAGAGTCAGGTCACCAGGTCGGTAACTGTCTTCTAATTTCTCTTACCCAGTTTCAACAGCCAGTTCTCGACTTCCCCTTTTATGTTATCCTTTGTGATACCACAAACCTGTGAAGGCTTAGAACCTTCAGCTATATGATTTGCCATTTCATGAACAATTAAGTTGACATATTCCATCTATCTATTTACCTACTCGATTGAGGTTGTGGTAAGAGCTTGGATTGTCTTGGGGCAGGATCATCACATAATAGCCAAGTTTTAATGAGGCTGTATCACCAAATGACAAGCTAATGTCACAAATGTTATTAGAATAATTCAACTTAAAAATTATAAAAGTTCAAACAACAGTAGCATTAAAGAACAAATTAAACTTTTGTCATCGTTAAAAATTTAAAAGCTGTTTAAAATTTCTACGAAGTTTCACAAACAATTACTAATTGGTATTGAAATGGATGCAAATCACTGTTCCCATCTCTCAAGTCACTTGATGTGTACTACGTATAATAAATCCATTTATTTCATTTTCTTGCGTTCTTTTTATTGCCCTCAGTATGAAAATGATGCGTGTAATGATTTCCCATCTTCTGTGCTATCCTGGAATTCCCACTGAGTTTCATATATGAAATAATTTAACAACTGTATATTGCACTGTTTCTTTTTAAATTCAGATTTCTCTTGACGCATATATATTACTTTTCGGCATTGCTTCCTTTTTTTTACTCGGAAGAATACATTATTTCCATATATTGTTTAATTGCCATTAAATTCAAACGTGAAATATACTATATAGTATAAAAAGTAATAGTACATTGTTTACCGGGTAGGAAAAGCTTAACATTCCTGGACGACTGTGAAGATTGCTAAGTCGAGGCGCAAGCCGAGACTTAGCAACACAGAGTCCAGGAATGTGGCTTTTCCTACGAGGTAAACATACTATTTTTCCGCAAATCGTTTAAAATTCGACAGATATTGATTGATT
>CAJUYI010006880.1:0-13015 GCA_910591695.1 Galerucella pusilla
ATCTACAGTTCAGAGATTGGACATTCTTAATGAATCACCCTGTATATCTTGGCAATATTGTTTGCAACACTATGGCCCATTAATGAAGATAATGTTTCGTAGGCGGGCTACACAATCATGCAAAAATGGCTGACGAAATCATTGGCGTCGCAGCGACTTATATAGTTTTAAACACAAAGTTTAATAAAAGAAGAGTAGATTGTGGATTCGACCTTAGGCGTGAAACTTTAGATTACTTAAGTCTAGAATTAAGTCTTGATAACAAGTTGAAACTACCATTTCACTAGTTTACCGCCAGCACTACCAGTTTTCTTTTTTTCACCTCATTCTTTGCATAAGCTCCCAAGTTTCTGAATTTTTTGTAAGCCTCATAACTTGATATACCAAATTCTTCGGCGATAACATCAATCTTTTTGAGCATTTCTGTCTTTATAAATTCCGGCTTCCACATTCTATAACTCAGGATGTAAATGTATTTCATTAATAAACTCAATAATCTTTTCATTTGACCAAATATTTGTCATTTTATATACTATAGCCTCCAAAATTTTCATAATAGCGACAACAAACGAACAACAAAACAAAGTAAAATTGCAGAGTATTTTCGCTGACCAAGCGATCGTCCGACAACTCTTGCTGCAACCAATTAAATGCATAGGAACACAAAACATGTGTAGCTTTATGGCCGGGACACACTGAAAATATTGGGAAAAGTAGAATTCGATAGATGGCGCTCTGAAATGTCAATGTCATCCTGGCAACGAGTAGAACAAATCAGCTGCCGTATAAGCCCTTTGATATTTAAGTGGTTTTATTTTGCTGTTTTAGTTATTTTCAGTGTGTGTTTTGTAAAACTTTTGCTTTTTATTTGATTGTGCTTTAGTATTTTGTGTTGTTAAAATAAATTTTGACTCCTAATATTTTTATTTTTGGAGTAATAGGTATGGTTAATTTTTGTGAAAAGTACAACGAGCTTTCAATTAACTGTTCAGTTTTAGGTCTGATTTCTTGTTTTTATTTTATTTTTGATATAATTATATCTACAAAAGTTTCAGGCAAGGTAGGTTTGTATTGAGTGAAAAGTACAACAAGCGTTCAATTAACTGTTTAGTTTTAGGTCTGATTTCGTGTTTTTATTTTATTTTTGATACAATTATATCTACAAAAGTTGCAGGGAAGGTAGGTTTGTATTGAGTAATATTTTTAATCTTTAATACCGACTTATTTTCTCTTTGATCTTTAATGAAAACAAAAAATAGAATAACATAACCTCTTCTATAATATCTCTGATTATATAAGAATATTACCTCAGAAATGATGAGAGTTGAGTTAAATAGAAAAACACAGTTTTAAACTTGTCACTGACACAAAATTAAACAAATAAAGTACGAATTCACGGTAATTACGTTGACATGAATATAATACAAAAACAATGCAAAACGAATTATTTTACTCGTTGCCGTTAGTTACAATTTTCTCCGCCAGAGGTCTCATCGAATTCTACTCCGCCCAATTGTGAATGTATTACAAAGTCTGGCTGTTATTGCTGGCAATGTTGCAGCCACTGTGTTGCAGCTACATATTACACTAAAAATATTGCCCGTTTCTATACCAACCCCGCTTAAATTATAATTTTAATTCAATGTCTGTCGGGGCATATAGCCCGAGAAGTAGTTGTTGCTTCTTAGTGATCGGCTGTAAGGCGTTAAAATAGCACAATAGAATACATTCACTTCTCTTTAATCAATATTTGCAATTTCTTCCTTTCAGGTTGGAATAATGATGAAAGACTGAGATTGGTATCGATACTTGTAATGGAGAAACTTCCAGAAGATAATTACAAAGTTTTAAAGTATATCGTTAGATTTTTATCTAGGGTAAGATAATTATTTTTTCATTGTATTTCTTCAACATAGAAAAAAACAAAATTTTCATCCCGTACTAATATAGTCCTTGTAGTTATAGCATAGATTATAAAGAGAACAGATACGAAAGCTTGACAGAGAACAGTAAAAAGAGAGAGAGATGGGTGGACATACCCATTTAAATGCCCATCGTCTTATGTCGACTCCGTTCGGGCTGCTTCGCGAAATATCTCAACAGGGTTGTCAATTTGCATAATATTTCCTTCAATTCACGATCATAGTTCAAATATTCATAAGCATTATTTTTAAGTGTGATGTTTGTACAGATACAAATATTCTATAATTACTTGTTTTAAATCAATTTTATTAACATTAAAAGAATTATACAATCAAAAAGATTATAATGTATAACAATCATACTATAAATACATATATACTTTTTTTCACAAACCATATCCTTGGCAACCATGCACAATAAAGGTGACGGCTGACCTAACCTAACATAATTAAAACATGCTCAAAATCACTTGTAATCTGTGCTCAAAATTCATAACGCCATTTCTGTTTGCTTCATTGTTTGAAGGTGTTCAATCGGCGATATTAATTGTGTTATTTGACTAATCGATTGTGCGTTATGGTAATATTAACTAAAAAAATATAGTGGTATAGACTATTATTCTTATTTAATGAATAAACATCACGGCGGAGTGTATTGTTCATACAGAGAATGTCCAAATAAATTTTATTCGGAAAGAAAAATAAAGCTGTTTCGATTTCCAAGGCATGAGAGTATATAATTCAATATCCCGGCCTATGATATAAGAAATTTTAAAGTTTTTGATATTAACTTTTGTGCTACAAATTATTATCAAATAGGTGTATATTGTATTCCCTCTGATAATAAATACATTAAGAATTATCTGTACTTTAAAATTTGGTTGATTTTTGTGATTATTTGTGTTATCTAAAAATGTATTTATCAATTATTCTACCAAGGGTAATGAATATTTATAACAAATCATAGGAATTTACATTGTGGTATTAAATAAATACATAAATATATATTCGATAATGATTATTGTTTTAATTCATGGCGCAGTTTTAAAGATTTAGTAGAAACTTCCAAAAAATCTAGATCCGTCAGTAGAAATTGTTATTGTCTCCGAGACAACAGTGCAATTTGGTAAAAAATTCAGAAAATATTTCAAACTGGCAACATCGCGGCCATACCGAGTTAAAGGTCCAAGGTCATTGACGACGGAGCTGAAAATCGTTTTATGTTTTACCGGTATTAGTATCTGTTCTTTCTATAATCTGTGGTTATAGTCAATTATCAACTGAAATTAATTGTGAATCTTGGTCAGAATATTGGAATAAACCTATCAAAAACAAATTTCGTATAATTCCCAATAAATACATAATTGTACAAGTAATAAATAGGATATTCATTGTTGTTTCAGGTAATGGAGAGGTCTGATTTAAACAAAATGAATGCACAAAATCTAGCTGTAGTGTTCGGTCCAAACCTAGTATGGTCCGAGCTAGTTTCAATGTCGCTAGCTGCCATAGGTCCCATCAATATGTTTACACAATTTTTACTTGTTCATCAGAATGACATATTTATGATCTAGACTTGTTTATCAGTGTAATTTTCAACTTGAGACCCTGTTTAGATATATGTACAGGATGTTACTGGAAGAGGGATCTCTATTGAAAGTAAATTAAGATTTACTGGACCAAATTAAAAACAGGGTTTCATATTTCGTCTTTTAAATTATCTATAAGAAAAACAAATAGGTTATGTATCAATAGGGTTGTTATTCCAGATCTTTATTTATTAATTTTGAGTATATCTTACAATATTACATATAATTGGACTAAAATGTTAACTTTCCACTGGGATGAGTTCTTAAATTTTTTTTCAGGCATTTCTTTATACATATACATAAGAGAGCGTGAGGTGTTCAGGGGGGATCGAGCTGAATCTCACCAAATCTCACTTGGGGAGAAAGGGGGTCTTGTAAATATCACGTAATTTTTTTTCAATCAGAAAAATATGTAAAATTGTGTTGCGTTGCGTTAAAGTTGAATAAAAAAAATCTGGCACAAGATTACGGTAATATTTCCCAATACTAGTCATTGCTAGTCTCAAATAAAAGTAATTGAGCAAAGTGTTTTTTTTTTTAATAAATCCAACGAATTTACACCCAAAACACAAATATTGAAAAAACTCACGTAAAATTGGGGGGGTATATCGAGAAAAATGTAACTACATCTCACTAAGGGGGGAGGTTGGTCACAAAGTCTTGAAAAATGCCTCGCTTGATGGACGCCCCCTAACATCTTTTGGTTGTTGTTTCATGTCCAAGCTAGATTCCCGCTACTTCATCGTCAGGTCCCGTTACTTCCATACGATCTCAGTACGCGCATACTGCTTTATGTTTTATTTGCCTTTTGTTATTTTCTTGCTACTTAACTGTCAATTCGAAATTGAACGGACGTCAAACAGTCTTTTAAAAGACTGTTGATGAAAAAATTTGTTCAATTAAAATATTTCAACCCTCATAAATGAGTAACTTAAAGAATATGTTTTAGTTGAAAACTAAAACATATTGTCAGGCTATATTCATGTATAGATTGGTTATATTGGTTGTATCGATCTCACTTCCAGTATTATCTAGGATATATTTTATCAGTGTACTGTGATTTTGTTGCATTTTTTTTCTTATATTTATGAACAAATTTTAATATACAATTTATATATATATATAATGTATCTATTAACGAACGTATTTATTATTTTTGATAGTAACAATATTGTGATTAAAACACTCCAAATAAAATAAATTTATGTTACTAAAAGTATTCAATGATGTATTATTTCCCCTTTATTTTACACTGAATGGACTGCTCGAGTCGCAATAAAACCTTTTTGATTCTTACACAGAGAGATCGGAGTTTGCGATTCCATTTCGGTCTAGCAAGGTAACATCAGTATTTGGTATAGACGGGAACATTTTACTTTGTGTAGTTTGTGTATTCAGACTTTAAGTGTCGCTGTGTGGCTAAGGAGGCTCAGCATCCCCAACAATTTATCTAGCAAATAGCACCAAAAATATTTTGTTGATTATTCTTCATTTTATTTCTCGTTTATCTAAAATATTTCAATTCCACAATTAATTCCCCGTTTTCACTACTTATTTTAGAATCTGACAACAGTGCCCTGAGGCTAGATCCCACAAACATCTCTCTCGAAACACGTGATGCTCTACACAGTTGCCGTTTGCTAATACCGCAAAAAAAAGCGGAAATGGCAACACTCTCGGTGGACTAGCCTCTGGAATAGCTTCTAGCGGCTGCAATGATATACGAACCAAAACGAACTACGGAATACAATACGAGCGTGGGTTCGTGCGTGCTTTGTTTTAAATCATTAGAGGGAATTATTCAGTTTTGTTTTTTCTTGATACTTTTGAATTAATATTTGAACAAACAGATGTTATTTTTCAAATTTCACAACATAAATTCACTGATATAGTTTATTCAAGGGAGCGTTTGAAGTACCTATCTCAATTTCAAGTTTCCGTAATACAGAATTACATTTTTATGTTTTATTTGAAAATTTTTCAACTGATGACGCTCCTCCCGTGAAAAGGAGGAAAACATATAATTTGGTAGACAAGAAACTACATTATAAACAACTTTTTTTATAAAATTTTAGATACTATTGAAAGTCGTGCAAATTGAGATTCGATTTTCCGATTTACATGGATTTGGATTGAGGTTTTTCGACTTGACGAATAAAAGCTCATTCGAATGTTTTTCAAAAGAGTTTTCCTATACACTTTCAGATAACTTAGTTCTAAAATATGAATTTTTGGATAAAATAGCACTGCACAAAGAAACTCTATACCTCCACGTTGGCTTTTGCTGGGCAACAATTAATTTTGTCACTGAAGTTGCTGGTACGGTCGCTGCGCAAAGGTTAAATTAACTAGCTGAGTAGAGTATATTTTTATGTCCAGCCTCCTCTCTTAAAAAGTTCACGAGCCGCCACTGCAGTAAATAAAGGCCGATAAATATCTAAAGCTCTAGTTACATCAGCCGGATTTTTGGTACTTTGGGACCATTTTTCACCAAGACACAGGGCCTGGAGAATGGGGGAAATTTCTTTATTTGAAATACCTCAGTTAAGATCTCAAAAGACTGTTCTCAGCCTGGGTGCCAGGCAACTCAGATCACAATGGCAATGAAGAGGTAGTCACTAGCCCGAGCACAATACGCTTCCATCGGTCCAGGGATGACATTCCGTTCATTGGATTTTACATTGATATTTTGACAAGGAAAGATAGAAAATACCTAGGCGACACCTTATGGGTATTAGAAATAAGAACTATTTGTCGCTCCAAAACAACCAAATTTGGTGAACGGAATGTGTATTTGTGTATAGGTATCGACAAGATCGATTCAAGACTACTCGCTAGTGTGAACAGAATGTCAACCAGAACCAAAAACTGCAAAAAAACAACGAATATTGGAATAGGGCGAAAGTAGGGAAATTTTTTCAGACACAGACTAAAATTCATCGATTAGTAAAACACTAAACATATTTAAAACCAACTTTTATTCCCACAAAGTAATACAATAATATAGGTACATTGAATCTGATTTTTTGCGTTCAAAAATACATATATGAAAGAGAATTCCACATTGCCTGTTTAACAAATAATATTTGTTTGTTCACTTTTTTAGAAAGAATAGCATATGAACATCCAACACAATGTTTATGAATCTATTAGATTTCTATTCAAGACCAATACAGTGAATAAAAAAATGATATATAAACAAAGGTAGAGAACAGAAAGAAGGTTTTTGTTATCGAAACAATGTGAAATCGACTGTTTTTTGTTAAATATTATCAGTATTATAAAAAGACATATAAATGGCATATTTTCACTTACAATTCACTTAATAAAATGTAGGAAATTCATACCCTAATTATTTAATAAGTTATGCATCTCAATCCGTAAATATAATTAAAAATATCACATATTCCATTCCTACTAAGTAATAGTCCTAAATTTTATTCCATCTGTGCAAATATTTTGGCAAGTTCTGTCAAAATAAAATCAAAATAGTCAATGTAATTTAATGATCATAAGGATCAGCTGCAACTGAGATTCTGCTGATGATCACATTAGCTGGAGATAACTGTTGAGAGAACAGCTGGTTGTGGCGAAGACTTGGTTTCCAGTATCAGTTACAATTCCATTAGTTGAAGAATTCCTGCGTCCGATACCAAAGAACTCTATACTGACAGCACATTGCAAAAGTCACCAAATAAGGCACTTCTTAAATTAAGGTACAAAGAATATAAAACTATTGTGTGACATGAACCAGTTTATATAATCATTCCAACAAACATAAATCTTCATTATTTTTAATTCTTTATACTTATTTAGTTGAAACTATATACAAAAAAGGTGGCACTTGACTCCATGGCATTAAACAAATCTGTAGGTAGCTGTTAAAAAAATATGATGAACATTATTAAAGTTATGCTAATTAACTTCAGAACTATCATCGTTTGACAATAATTACTTATCAAGTCAAATAATGTCCTAAAAGGAGCACCTTTTTTTAAATAAAAGAAATACACTAACTCATATGTATCGTTATCATACATATACTTCTCTCTTTTTAGAAGAGTTCTCTACACTTTGAGATGATATTTTTCTCAATCTATCAGAATTAATACTAGCACCGAGGGAAACAAGAGAATTAGTGGCTGAAGCACTAGGACTTAAATTCCCTTCTTCTTTAGAACTGGTACTGCTTTGAGTATCGGTTTTTCTCAGAGCTATAGGTGTTGACAGATTAGGTAAACCATCAAAGCTGCTCAAAGCTACTGTGTCGGTCTCAGTTTCTCCGGTAGGTGTCTCCAATGAGTTTTTAGAAGTAACTGAAGCTGTCGTATTCGAAGCTATTGAGCTTTTTGACGCGTGCGAACCATCTGACGCAGGCGAATCGCTAGAACTTCTATTAACATTTCGTATTTCTTCTTCTGTGTGCACTTCCGTTAAAGTTAACGGCTGCGGAAGGGACGTTGGTGGCTTCAGTTGTTCGAATGCCTAACAAACACAAACTAGTTGTAATACTATTTAAATTTAAGTAAAATTCCTTCTTACCTGAATAAAAGCAGGACTCCTCAGTTGGTGATCAAACGTTCTCGTGAGCAGTGGACTGTTGGAGTTCGATGCTAATCCCAATGAAGTTAGCTGTGAAACAGTCATAGGTACACTTACTGGGGTCGTTAAAACCGGGCCGAGCCCTGGTGATAATACAGCTTGTGCTAGTGCAGTAGTGCCAGGTTGATTAGCGTGCAATGTGTTGTTCACCGAACCTGTGCCGTCTAATTCTTGGATTGGCGATAGGACAACCTATTCAATAGAAAATTGGGTGTAAAGATAGATTATATACACATATATACAGTTAGTAATTTATGTAAAGTTATAACGTCTAGATATGAGCAAAAAGAGTCCCCTTTTATATGATTTTTGACACCTTCAGAATAGGGTACAAGCATAAATTTTGCTATTGGTGGGAATTGACGCTTTATCAGGTCTCCTAACACCTTGCAAGTCTATTTTTGAAAAAAATATAAACTTTACTTTTAAAACGACTTTAAAAATTATAAAATTTGAAAGTCCGCCAAAACGCGCTTTACTTCATAAAGATGGCTGCCCCATGGTATGACGTCATTTGCTTACGTTGTTATTCGTGTATCACGCTCTGAGTTCTTGTGACCTAATTTGTTTCTGAAGGCTTTAAAAATGGATAAAGACGGAAAAAAAAACTTTGTATTCCAAGTATTGCATTGTTCCAGTGTGTAAATCAACGTCTATTAAAACTCCAGACAAAATATTTGTTACTTTACCTGGTGGCGCAAGCAAAAATACACTTAAGAGTAGGGCATTACTTTTGTTTGTGAAGATCATTTTAATGTAAGTACCTACTTCTATGCTGCTAATTTTTATTCTTAAATAGTTTGAGGTTATGTACCTATATATGTCTAGGAATCAACCATAAAAACATCATTTTCTTACGACCACACATTGAAATATGGTTGGTATATATTATATAAATTAAACTTAGTTTAAATCGTACTTACGATAATGCTTTAACTCCTCTTATTTCCTCTGCATTGAAGCAGCTATTTGACTTCATAAATTCAAGCAGCATAAATGAGTCTACTTTGGGCAAGTTATCAGTTTTTGCTTTTACAAAACCTTCGCTAGCCATATCTTTACTCACAAAATATGAAAGAATCGTCACTGAACACTGAACTAGTGAATAAAATATATTCTTCCAAAATTTTTAAAATATCCTCGGAAATATCGAATATTTATGTCCACTTTCCACTTTACGTTGACTTTTAGAAATAAAAAAAGCACACACAAACACGTAATGGTCTCAAACAAACATATAAATAATATTTTTACGTCGATGAAGCAATTAATAGTTGATTAAAATACAATATAAACACACAACTACACATAACCTAATGCAATACCGGCCATATTGACATAAGTAAACACACGAGATATGACATCACACGCATCATCGTTAGCGTTCGGAAATCATCGGGTTGTGGTCGGAGAGTGCATTGAAATTTGAATTTTATTTTAAAATTTGGGAGTAATTTTCAATGGAAACTGGTTTATTTCCTATTATTAGTAACTTTTGATAACTATTATAAATTAATATCCAAGCAAAATATGAAATATGCGTGTACTCTATTATGTGGGGTGGATAGCTTTCCTTGAAATGGAACGTCTTGGTTTGGTTACAAAGTGATAGGTACAAAATAACGGATTTTTACAAAGCTTATAAAAGAATCACCTGTACAACGGGTACGTCTACAGTAGGATAGGAAGGATAACCAGCCGGTAATTGTTGTGACATTAAAGTGAGTCCAGCCGCAGATATTTGATTATGAACTTCGGACATTTTGTGTTCCTTGTCTATAACTTCTCTTGTAACATCTGGTGTTGGAATTCTTGGCCTATTTTTAACTGGTAATCCCGTTGTTCCTTGAAAAGTAAAAAAAAAACATTTTAGAACAATAGCAAATAGTTTTTGAGTTCAAGGAAAACTAGTCAATTTTCATAGCAAGTGGGCGATTCGAATTCAAGTCTTAAATATTTTCCATACAAGATAAAATAACAGTTTGATTCTTACTTAGTGGCTTCAAGTTCCTAGTTCGTGAAGATTTTCTTCCTACGAGTCGATCGTAAATAGACATTTTTTGTGGTTGGATACCTGGTAACTGACCGTTTTCAGGATTAACATCTATCGAATAACCTCTGTGTCTACCAAAAAGACCTCCTGATGAATATGCCGTTGAAGCTGATCGAATGGAACCCATACCAGTTCTGGAAATCTGTCTAGAGAACCAGTTGCTTTTTCTTCTCTCCACTATTGGGGTGTCGACACTTTCCTGTTATGAGAAGAAACCACTTTAATTATCAGATTAAGTCGAATTTAAAAAAAGGTTGATATTTGACAATGACTAATAAGATGACTAAGGTAATTAATATTGCTGTCACTTACATAATCAGCATACATATCTTCTGGAATAAGAGATTTCTTTGGAGTGATTAAATTGGCATAAACAGCATCTTGAGCTTTAACTTTATACGTTTCGGCAGAACCTTTCGGTTCTTCCCTTCGATAGTGTTCGGACGCGACGGTGTAAGGTAGCTCTTTTGGTACTATATCTTCCCAATATTGGTCCTTCAACAATTCTGGGTGTTCTTCATGCATTTCATCAACTATCATATAGGATGCCTGAAATAGTAATTAGTTTAGATTGGAATTATCCATAACTCTTAACTGATGTATCATACATTTTTGTAATCCTCCTGTAGAGGAGAATCCAATAATGTATAGGGTGTTCCATTTCTAAAATTGTGAAGGGTGACCATTGAAGGGATGAGTGAGTTAAAGTTATAACGTCTACATACAAGCAAAAAGAAGTACCCCTTTAGGATTTTTGACGTGTTTTTAATAACGCCCTCAAAATTATGTGGGGCGGATAGTTTTCATTCAAATGCTCTGTATATTGAAACTGAAAGCCTTTGCGCTAGATGAATAGATTTTACGCAAATTCCTTAACATAAAACATACATTTTTAAATCTACTAAATCCGAACATCTTCGAATATCTTGCAATATTGTTTTAATACTATAAAATTAATAATAATAATACTCTTAATAATCTCGTAATAAAGATTAAATATTTATTACATGCTTAATAATTTTACTTCTACTTTATCTTTCATAACATAACGTTGTTTACAAAGTAAAGAATTCGCTAAGGATTATTAATTAGAGTAATAACCTAAAGGTGAATCTGTTTGCATAAATATCATCAATAAATGATTTTTAACATTTCTTTCAGAACGGGCAGTTACAAGGTAAATAAAAGTATAGATAACCGGGTAGGAGGCAGCTGGTAAGAAGTGCCACTCGAGGTCAGTCATCTGTTTGCCTCTTACTCCCCTTAATACTTTAGTCTTTTAGTATAGCAGTTTGTACAACAAATTAACATAAATTGATAGGATATCGGGAATATGTTGGTATTTAGTTTCTACAATTTAACGTTTAACTTTCATTAGATGATGATGGTGAGATGAGTTTATTTAAAACGCAGAACAATGGACAAAACTATCCATCCAATTCTACGTTACAACCTGACGTTATCAAGCACAGCTCACTAACCTACTAATATTTTAAACTAGACAATATACATATATACATAAGGTATGTTTCCATTTACACATGTCGCAGATACATGTCATGCTGCATCTCTGTGCTAGGAACATGTCGCGGTAGGTACCGGTGCGATTTTCCTGTTTCTCGTACAGGGGAATGTAGTTTGCAGCAGCCTGCAGTCGTCGGGCACATTTTTGTCTCTGTCACTTGTTCCGGAACATGTCGTGGATTGTTTCCATTTATATTATTACATATAAATAACTATTACACTTTATTCTAATATCTAAGTATTCTAGCGTAAGATAGTAGACTCTGTTTTACATAAGAATAAGCTAAGTGAAGTTTGCCAACTCTCTTGCGGAGAAAACAAAATCGGTCTTGTTTATCTATGTCGCTTAGTAACGACAATTTCATGCCATTGGTGTTACAAACGAACATCGCCCATGGAGTTATTTTCATATAACAGTGTCTATTGTATATGAAACTATCATGAAAAGCTTCAAATATAGTTGTTAGAACCAAACATGAGCCCCGGAAAATATGCGAACTAAAGTAAGGTCATCGCAAGCAGCCAATCAAGAGCCAATGTTAACGATTGTGCATTAGTAATTATTAAAAATAATCGGAATAATATGACCGAGTGATTTCATCAACATACATCATTTTATTCATTCTGTATCAGTGATGTCAATGCTAGGACAATTATCCGCTTTTTTTTAGTTTTTCGAATATTTTGTAGAAGGGATATGATATATAAAATGGCTATTGTTTTTGGGGATTTTCCATATTGACTGGGGTCGAAGACTTTAGTTAACCAATATGTTCTTTTGGTAATTTTGACAAATTGTGATAATTTGAATAGTAAGTTCGGGTAATTTTCATTTTTGCATCGGCAACACTGGACTATAATCAGTTCATATTTTGTTGTTTTCCATAGAAACTTGACCCTTCTTTTTCATGTCATTAATACAGTCTTGTAATTTGAAAATATAGACATTCAGGGCAAACGGTAGTTTTAGTTTTGGTCCAATATAAATTTTTTATTATTATTATTTAGAGTTACATTTTTAGCAAGTTTGACTTTGTTTACATATCTCTCAACCGTTGACATTCATGATATCGATATTTGGTTATCGATTCAAAATATCGAATTGTTACTACAAAAATACAACTACAGCGATATGAACACACGCCCACCAGGGCTCACGTTTGCTTCTGCCAACTGTAATTCCCAAATATGTTTTATTTAAACTTTACGATAAATACATTTTTAATATTGTTATTTTGTGTTGACCTACAAAATGTGACAACGTTACGCTACTGATTTGAAGTCGAACGTCAATTCTATAATATGGCGCTGGGGTGCTATTCTCG